>LPNX010565657.1:359199-430554 GCA_001517045.1 Pseudotsuga menziesii | reverse complement strand
ATTAACCTTTGTCTTCAGGTGGCTAATAGCGTGGACACCACAGGATTGTAGCAGATGGTAAGCAGCAATATTCATTTGTTCCTTGTTCCCATGCCATTTTAGCACTTGTTCCTTGTTCACACTGGCGGGAAAACTTAAATCGGCAATCGGAAGGAAATAACATTGGAGGCCAAGGGGCTTTCCCAGCCGCAATGGCGGAAGAAACCCAAATCACGGACAAGCGACACGCATGCAAGAGAGGCTTTAATCGGAAGTCGGAAGGATTTGAACTTCGGAAGCCAAAAGACTTGGAGAGCCGTAACGACGGAAAAGAGAAAACTAAAGCCACATGATGCAATTCGGACGTCAGATGGATTTGCGTTTCGGAAGACAAAAGGCTTTTCCATCCGCAACGGCATACGAGAAACGACTTCATGCACGCGACTAAACAGGTTAAAACGCATCGGCCATCGGCGCTTTCACACTTTGGAAGCTAAATTGCTTTAGGAGCCGCAACGGCGGACAGAAAACGGTTTGAACTTCAGATCAAAACAATAAAAAAAAAACTAAGTGCTTCAGTCAACTTCAAACATCCAACAATGGCGACCTCAGTAGAGACAACTGGTTTGATCAATAAACAAAACAATCTTAACAGCTAGGGCTCACCATAAACTTCAGCGCAATAAAAAACCAGACCTTGGTCAAGAGTTAAGCTTTGTAATCATTTAAAGATTGAAACACATGCCAACAACTCCAAGGATTCAAAGATTAAAGCAAAATCATGAGGAGGGGTCCCGAATTTAAGAAATTTGGGGAGAAAAGTTGCAGCTACAACAATTGGCGATTACCTGGCGAACCTAGATCTCTGGGCGATTAACCTCTGAGTGACAAACTTATTAACAACAACAGCATCGTATTGAATTCTTCCAGCAATATGGATTTCTCAGATGACAGAAGTGCGTACCCTTAATCATTGATGACAGTCCAATTAGGGGGAGTGGAAACCAGGATTTTCAAGTCTAGATGACTCTGTTGAGGCTAGACAATGAGTTTCATTAACCTTTGTCTTCAGGTGGCAAACAGCGTGGACACCACAGGATTGTAGTAGATGGTAAGCAGCAATATTCATTTGTTCCTTGTTCCCATGCCATTTTAGCACTTTTGTCCCTTTCATATGAGTCCTCCTGTATGCCTTTCTTACTGAATTTTAATTCAGGATCCTCTATCCCATAGTGTCCTTTTATGTGAGTGGTGTACTTCAAGTTTCAACTCACAGACGGAGAGGATCTTTTGGCAATTCAGTACTTATGATTCAGCTCCTGCTTTGATTTATGATGCTTTCATAGGAGTTTTTTACTCTTTATTTGCCTTTTGGCATTCGTTTCTTGGCATGGGATCATTTATATTTAATACACTGCTCACTTTGCTCCTTTCCATGGGTCCTTTGCTGTTGCTCCTTAGAACATTTTAAATGTGACGTGGATGGAGCCTCGACATAGTACCCCAGACTCCTCGAATCCGGTTTATTTCACAGGGGTTAAGCAGGACTTCAATGCACACAGAACTATCCGATAAAACTGCTAAACTGGAAGAAGTTCAAACAGTAACACACAGTCTGATACTCAAATGTTTATCACTCCCAAACATTTAGAGGTTCCCCCTGCAACCATGGGTTCGTCCCCTTTATTGAAAACAAGAAAACTCAACTAAAGCAAACTAAAAAAAACATGACTCAAAAGACAGCTAGACGAATTATTTATATACAAGACAGAAGCAAACAAGCAGATTTAGGAAAAATAAGGCTTGAGAACCAAACCATTTACTGGTAGGTTCTCCTCCCACCCCTGCAGATCTTGTAACTTGTAGGTAGAAGGACCAAGCTTGGCTACAATCTGAAAAGGGCCTACCCACAACTGCTGGAATTTGGTATGCTTTCCTTTCTCATCATGGGGGTGGTCCCATTTGAGAACTAAGTCTCCCACTTCAAAGTCTTTTGTCCCAGCTTTATGCTTGTCAAAACATCTCTTAACTGACTCTTGTTGTTGCTTAAAGTGTTCTTTGGCTTTAGATCTGGCCTCCTCTGCTTTCAGGAGATTATATATTCTTATTTGTAAAACTTCATCATCCGACCCCCTAGACTCTTGAGCTAGTATGGAAGATGGTAGCATGATATTTGGAGGAAGGATGGCTTCTTTACCATATACAAGGGTATATGGAGACACTCCTATTGTAGATTTGGGGGTAACTCTGTTAGCCCACAGGGAGTTTGGTAAGGCTGAGTGCCAATTCCTTTGGTTTTCTATGACAATCTTCTTTAGGATTTTGATCATATTTTTATTAGAGGATTCAGCCAGGCCATTTCCTTGTGGATAGTAATTAGCAGAATAATGCAATTTTATCCCTTTATCATGAGCAAAAGCAGTCAATTTAATTGATGAAAAATACTTGGCATTATCAAAAACTAACGAAACTGGAACTCCAAACCTGGTCATGATGTGGTCTTGTACGAAATTGATGACTTCGTCTTCATTTATCTTGTGCAGCGGAATAGCTTTGACCCAGCGAGTGAAATAATCAGTCACAGTAAGAATGTACTTGTGCTGAAGGGAGGAATTCGGTTTTATTTCTCCAATAATATCCAGCCCCCATTGCTCGAAGGGTTCCGTGATCATCACAGGCTTTAGCGGTGCTGCTGCTTTAGGCTGTCTCCCACCACACCTTTGACAAATATCACATTTCCTGACATGTGCATGTGCATCCTTGAAGAGTGTAGGCCAATAGTAACCGGCTCTGAGGATTTTATGGGCCGTAGTGTCTCCTGAATAATGTCCCCCAGTAGGACCATCATGTAATTCTGACATTACTTTCTTCACATTTTCTTTTTCTAGAGATCTGAGGAGAACCCCGTCATAATTCTTTCGGAACAATACCCCTTCCACAATTTGATAAGATGCTGATTTAAGACGTAGCGCTCTTCTCTGCTTGGAATTCCAATGTTTAGGTAACAGCCCTACCTGTAAGTAATGCACCAGGTCTCTATACCAAGATTCGGGAGCTGTAAACAAAGGATAGATATCCATGACATGCAATTCAACCTCATCCTCCCATGCTTGCTCTTCATTGTTCCCACTTTCAGTCATAAGCTTGCACAATCCTTGTCCTTTCACTATAGAGGCTGGTTTGAATTCAAGATCGTATTCTTGAAGAGCCGTTACCCAGTTGCCCCTTCTTTCTCCTAACTCTTTCTATATGAGAAGGGATCTTACAGCTGGGTTTGGGACTATCACTTTGGTTCGATTTTTTAATATATAAGGCCTGGATTGCTTCACTGCCTTAAACACTGCGTAAGCTTGCTTGTCAATGGCTGGGTAGTTTAATTCAGCCCCCTGTAGACCAGTACTCATAAAGGATATTGGGAATTCATCCCCCCGTTCTTCCTTTTGGGTGAGTACAGCTGCCAGTGAATCATCGGATGCGAATGTATACAGAATAAATTCTTTATCAAAGTCTGGGATTTTCAGAGAGGGCGCATGTGCAACAACCGTCTTGATTTTACTGAAAGCATTCTTTTCAATTTCAGTCCACTTAAATTGTGCATTTTGTTTCACCATCTGCTGCAGTTGCTTAACAATCTGAGCAAAATCAGGGACAAATCTTCGCATGAAGTTTATAGTTGCCATAAAAGACTGCATCCCTTTCTTATTGTGGGGCAAGGGGATTTGTTCAATGGCCTTGATTCTTTCTGGATCTATAGAGATTCCTTGCTTTGAAACTATGTGGCCCAACAATTTTCCTTCCGTGACAGCGAATACACATTTCTTAGGATTGAGTGAAATGCCATACTTACGACAGCGTTCAAAAATTTGCCTCAAGTGAAAATTTGCCGCAAGTGAATGGTCAAGTAGAGGCAGTTAATAATACCTTGAAGACCATTCTCAAGCGTACCATTAACGTAAGTCGATCAAATTGGTACATTAGGATATATCCTGCACTTTGGGCATACCAAACTAATGTCAAGACTGCCACGGGTTTTTCACCTTTCTAACTCATTCATGAGGTGGAAGGAGTCACTCCGGTTGAATGCAAAATTCCATCGCTTAAAATAGCCATTCATGTACTCCCTGACACCACAGAATTAGAAGAACATTTGCTACATTTGGAAAATCTAGATGAAGGACGCAGAGATGCGTTAACGAAAAACGAAGCTCATAAGAATAGGGTTAAAAACCAATATGACAAAGCTGTTAAGCCTGTAAGTTTCTCTGAAGGGGAGCTTGTCTTTCTCTGGGATTAGGACAAAGAATCCCTGGGGGCAGGAAAATTCAAATCCATGTGGTTAGGTCCCTACATTGTGTCAAAGGTCTTGAAAAAAGGGGTGTATTAGTTAACTGATTTTGATGGAAATAAGCTGCCTGAGCCTAGAAATGGGTTCTACCTAAAGAAGTACTACGCCTAGGCTTGGTGCTTTTTCTTGTATTTTTATTGTATGTATTTTTATGTACAATAGTTAGATGGTCAGTGTTTCTTATACCATCTGTTGGTTGTTACAGATGTCAGCTGAGTGGTTCGCAAGTTTTGCAGATGGTACTAGTCGTCATACTTGTAACCTGGCTTCATCTGTGTGGGTCATCTGTTCATCCTCATGACAACTAGTTGCCTCTGGAGGCGCTTGCTTAGGTCCTGCTACTAATAATGTGGCTGAATACAGGTCTGTTATTGAGTTGTTATGGGATGCCTTGTCACATGGCATCACCCGGTTAGAGGTTAGACTTGACTCTCAACTCGTGGCTTCCCAGCTCAATGGAGCTTATCAGGTGCGAAACCTTACCTTGTTACATCAATTTTTGCAGGTTAGATTACTTGAAAGAAATTTTGATTATATTTCATTTAATCACATTCCATGAAATGAAAATACAATAACTGATGCATATGCGAACTACATTCTAGATTGGCACTTAACACATATTTTGTAAAATATACATAACAAATACATAAAAATGCCTATAAATCTAGGCCTGATCGTCAACATCATCAGCTGCAGCAGCCTCTTCAGCCTCCCTATAAAAAGAATGGCCCTGACTAGTCTCCTTAGTAGACGTATCCAGGTAGGTTGTATTCCTACTACAAACTCCTGCATGACAACAAGAATCCGCTCAATTCGTATGGTGGGAACTCCATGGATCAGCCTAGTCAGATTTCCATCGAGAACTTTGAGTATACCTTCATCCCCACCCTGTACGGGCCATACAAACATCCTAGGGTGCCCATCGGGGCGTATAGGTCCAATATCTGCATTTCAAAAACATTTAATATGGATTAAAACTTTTATACATATGTATATAATTTTATGATTAAAATTCATAAAAATAAAAAAACATAAAAAGAAAATTACCTAGATCTCCCCATGCCCCCCTTGGCGGGAGGATGAGATCGTTGTCTCCTTGAAAATCCAATCCAGAGTATCAGAATTATTCGAGAGCTGGAAACTGCTGCTCCTACCATATATAGAAGTCATAGTCATAGACACTCTGGACCAATCCTCCGCCACCTTGATGGAGGAAGACCTCTCCCCACCTAGTCAGTCTAGGTTGGAGAGGATAAAATTCTGGTATTGCGACTACAGGGCTAATGGAAGGCACTCTCTCAAAGAAGAACGCTACCAATATGTTAGAGTATCCAAAGTTTTTTCGGCGTCCTCTCTTGCAGTCAAAGAGCTGCTTCCTCATAATTGGGTTCATACCCGAGCACCAGTCAAATACAGTACCCTGCACACACTCCACTGCAACTCTCATCTATGTCCGAGTAGCTATATGCAACGAAGATGATCCTGCAACCCTCACCACAGTGCTTACCACTACCTGTAATGGGAAGCTGGTTATATGAACAATAGGGATGCATGATCCCTTCTTCTGAGTGCCTGGTGTGTAGTAGGTGTCAACATAGTCCTGGACACTCATAGGGTCATTACCCCTACTAGTACCCTACTAGTACCCTTGAGGTTGACGAGCATACCTCTGCGGGACAACCCTGTAATGAAGTACATGTCTTCTACTGTAACTTCCAAGATCTCCCCTTGAAGATCAAAATCACCAAGGACGTGATCCCAGTAACTAATCAAATTCTCAAGTAAACAGACATTGGCCCGCATGTTGGAAGTACAGAAGAACTTCAATTAATCACTTTGCTGTAAATCTTGCAAAGTTGGGGCATCTCGTAGAGCATCTCGATCCATGTCTTCGTGCTCTCGTTCCCTCCACTCTAGCACCATATTGTACCTACCCATTGGCCATTATTGATCATTAGAACCCATTGAATTCCTTTAATTTTGGCCATATTTCAAGCTTTTATAGGTCGCGCAGAACACACGACTGTGCTTTATGCATGTTGTGTGTCACACACGGGTTTCTCTCAAGTAAGTCACGTGTAGAACACATGTACGCAATTGTCTTAGTAGCATACTCGCGTGTAATGCACAACGCTTTTAGGGCTGGCACAAAACCTTAAATTTTTTCACAAAAATGAAATTTAGAGCGGATGAAATGAAGGAGAGGGAAGAGCCAACCAACCCGACACTTGCAGATTTTGAATTGGTCCACTAGTTTGTCCTCGCTGAGCAATCCAAGTTCGAGGTGAAAACTTTCCAAATTGGGTAAAATTGTCAAATGGTATGTTTTATTTTTGTTTTTGAACTATATATAGAAAAATTTCAAATTTGTTCATCCTTTTTCATTCACTCATTTGTTCTGGATCTGAACCATTCAGACTAGAGGAATAGCTTCTGTCCGCAGAAGGTGATATATTCCTGGTTACAAATCTGGAGACTCCGCTGGGGAACAATACATATATCAGTTGATCTGATCTTCCTCAGTTCTTAAACTCTTGTCTGAATTCAGGCTCCATCTCCAACTCTCNGTCAATCCATCAATTTTTGCCTTGATTTGATCTTTTTCTCATTTGATCTGTTGTTCTCCTTTGTGTTTTGGATTTATACAGGGAAATTGCTCTTATCATGTTAGCAGTACATGGTGCCACCACCTGAGTCCTGTTATCCAAAAGCGGTGCTGGTCCAGAACCGCTCTGTCAAGACCCCTCCAGCGCGGTGCCAGGTAGGCCTTATTCTATGGTAAAAGATTGGTTGGATTGAAGAATTCAAAAGCTAGATTAGGCTTGTTGATTGTTCATTTTCTTCTGTGCTTGTTGGTTGTGTTTGTGAAAGGATTTATTTTTCAAAATATTAGGTGTTAATGAGCTCTCTTTTCATTTTTGTTATATAGACTGAAATAAAAACATTTAATTAGCATCTTGCTTTCATTTTTTGTTTCCATAGAAGACTTCTTTTTGCTTGTTTAAAAAGAATTTTTTTGATTGAGATTAGGTCATTATCATTAGTGAGCATAAGACATTGGATCTCTGACTGGCCTCACGAGCTTTCAGGGTCTTTGTGTTCTTTTGTCTCTTTTGCATTAATACTATCTCAGCAAAATAAAAAATATTGTAGTTTTAAGTTAGATCTATCTATGCTTTAAGAAAAATAAAAAAATAGAGTGCATATGCATATAGTGTGCTTCTTGTCTTTCTTTTAGGAAAAGAGACTCTTCCCCTTTTTGATTGCTTTCAGAAAAGAGAAATGAGTTTGGAAAGTGTTGCTTGTCTTTGATTTGTTCAAGATTGTTCTTTGGAAATTTTTGGTTTTGAAACAAAAGAAAATACTCTCTTTCCCTCCCGTAGGTAGGCATACCACGAATGGTAAATTGAAATATTTGCATATGCATATGGCATGGTTTTACTTTTTCTGTCAAAAATCCATGCATTCACCTAATTGTCCACTTTAAAATTAATGGTAGTTATAGGTTAAAATTTACATAGCAATTTGAGTGATAGGTTAGAGACGTGTTCAGGCGTCGTTAAGCGTAGGAGCTGTCGTTACTCGTCCGCATTACATCCTGGGACTCGTGTGGTTCTTCCACGTACCATAGGTATATCGAACGGGCTTTGACATACCCTTGAGGTATATAGAAAGGTACTTCATGTACTCGATTGTATATTGGAATCCCCTTGTGTACGGTTATGCATTAGACAACACTACTACTGATTTGAGCTCCCACATACCTTGCGTATATCGGGAGACCCCACTAGGATACCTTATCCATCTGAGAAAAGCCCTTTGGCCATCTTGCTTGGAGCCATACATCGAAAACAACATTCGGGTAGATTACTACACACGTACCCTTGAGGTAGATCGCGAGTGGCACCTTCTTGAAAATCCTAGTGAGAGACCTGACTATCTGAACTCCTCCTGTCATTTAAGTTTGCTTGTTTGAACTATAGCTTGAGTACGGAAATTTTTGGTGTGTTTTCTATTTTTTGAGACCCTAGGTTAGATAGGAGTTGTACAAACTGGCTGAGCTAAGATAGTCCAGAAGAGTACGGGGCTTTCCACCTAATTTTATTCCTGTTTCAGGAGAAAATCCAATGGAATCTATCGACCAAGGAGCTGCTACCACCTCCCAAGTGGGAGATAATGTGGTTGCGAAAAGCGGAGGACCATATCCTTCACACTCGCCTCCCTTGATCCAACAACCTTCTCTGGGTAATACCTCGTTCCATTCTCCCATATAAGGTCATGTTGATGATACTACCCGTCTGGATTATGGTCCCAATGCTCCATTTTGGGATACCTCTATAGGACAAGCCATTGCCTCATTTGGCACCCATTTAAACTTTTCTGAAGAAGTTTCTTTAGATGAAGAAGAACGTAGACAATGCCATGCAACCATTCTCCATGCACAAGAGATTGAAAATAAAATAGATGACATATTGGGCACACCACCATTACGATCCACAACTGTTCCAGTGGGATATCGTTCACTTGCTGATTCTATGAGACCCATTGAACCGATTCTAGATCGCACAGTGACTCCACACAACCCAGGTCAAACTACAAACCCCACCTCCTCCCATATTATGTTTGTTCCCAATCCTCCTAGGTCTTTCGCACCTGGGGCTCAACCTTCAATTCTTATTTTGTCATTACCTTATAGTGCCGGGGGAAACCCCCGAAACAACCTACATTATCTGGCACTGGAATTGTACATAGTCAAGGATAGAACTCTGGTATAGAAGAATCTATAGTTTATGTCCCTCCCACACACACTAATGTGGTTAACCCCCCATCTAGTTTAGGTCAGCCCTTGAGGGCATAACTTGTAACCAATCCAACCTCTTGGGGTTATGGTTATATAGAAAATAAAGTACATGTAGGAAACATTAATTATCCATCCAATCATACAGGAATGCCTTATGTTGGAATTCCATATCCTAGTAATACTTTCACACCATGGGGGAAACCTAACTGGTCCTACATGCCAGCTATGGGGGGATACCTATACATACTGCGGGAGGTGCCAGAGGACCGCCTTATGGAGGTCCTCCCCATGGGGGGCCTGGTGGCCTTCCTCATTATCATCCTAATGGTCCTGGGGGGCCTAGTGTCCTTCCTCTTAATGGCCCTGGAGGGTCTAGTGGCCCTCCTCCTAGTGGTTCCGGAGGCTTTGGAGGTTTTTTTCCTAGTGGTCCGCCTCTTGGTGGTACTGGTGGTCCCAATGGTCCTAGTGGTCTCGAAGGCCCTGGTGGTCCTAATGGTCATGATTCCAGAAATCAACCCCCTATGGGTGGATCTTTCGGTAGTTCTTCCTCACAACAACCTGTCTATTAGTCTACTTACGATCCTACTAGTAATTATATGCCATATCAATATTACCAGTATGTGCAACCTAACCGTCAGCTACCTTTCCTAGCAACTTTGGAATTTCTTGATTTGTCCAAGTTGATTAATGACCCCATTCGACATAACCCCTCATGGCCTCCCATTCCGGTAAAGTTACCATCGGACATTCCAAAGTTCGATGGGAAGCAGGGAGATGATCCAAAAAACCCTATCATGAAATTCCATCTGTGGTGTTCTTCAAATTCCCTTATGGATGATTTGGTTCGTTTAAGAATCTTTCAGTGAACTTTGACTAATACAGCTGCGAAATGGTATATTGAACTTTTGCAACATTCATTTGTGGATTTTGGCTCATTGGCAACTGTATTTCTTACACACTTTCAGCTTCCTATTCGTTATTAAACAGGTACTGATCTCTTAACTTCTCTATGACATAACACCTCCACCCACATATCCAATCATATCCATGAGTGGGGAAGGCCGAGAAGACTTATTAAGGCTCCTATTCCAGATCAGTTATTAGCTGATTGGTTTGCCAAATCTTTGTTGCCTCTGATTGCTCGAGATGTGGCTATGGGTGGTGCCGTTACTGAAGAGCAAGCCATTAGTCGAGCCCAATATCTGGACTTGGTTTATTCCCAGTCTGGAACTTTGTATGACTTGATTCCTCAATCTCCTCACCCAAGCAACGATCCTGCAAAGCCATCGGCAGAAGTACCTGTTGATGGGATTGTTGGTTCAATCCAGTCCTTGTTAGCAACAAATAATGCCAAGCAACCCCAGACTGCCACCCCTACTCCTTCGACTCCCAACGTTTCCGTCGAGTTCAATTCTATTTAGAGTATTCAAACCTCTGGAAATAATAAAAAGAAAGGTAAAAATAAAAATAAAAAACCTGGAAACCAACAGGAGAATCCAAAACCAACCAACAATGATAATGATAAAGGGAAAAGAAAAGCAAAATATCCATGTCTGCTATGCGGAGGTGATCATTTCACAAAAGAGTGTCCCTGCCGGGATGAAATCACCCAATTTTTGAAATCAAATACTGCACCCACAGTTCTCACAGATCCTTTTCCCTCTCAACAACAACTGATATACCACATGTCTAATCAGGGAAAATCTAGTTCATCAGAGGAGATTCGCATGATGTCCTTGGATACCAATAGTTTTCAAACTTGAAGTCATAATTATGACAAAACCGCAGACAAGAAACAAGACCATTCTTATTTAGGGAAATCTCCCTCTACTGGTTCTCCATAATCCTTGTCTACTGTCCCCTTAACCATCGAGAATCCTACTCTCGATATGATTTTGCGTCCACCCAAGAGTACTCTTAGGAAAGCTATTTTCAATACTAATGCCCGAGCCACTCAATTTTATAATGTAAGTGAAGATCTTGCTCGTGCACCATGTGCAATGTATACCTTGGAAGTGCTCCAAAGTTGTCCTACACAACGCAAAAACCTGTTGACTACATTAGGAGCTTTAGACCCAGACAATACTAATTTGATTCATTTCAATGTCGAGAACTATAAGTCTAGAATACCTCACAAACTTGCTTTCCAAATCATCACGAAAGTAGTCGGAAAGAAAGTATTTAGGACTATCTTAGACAAAGGAGCTTCAACTTAGGTTTTGTCCCTGTCTTGTTGGAAAGCTATCGGCTCTCCCGAGCTTGTAACACCACCTACGACTTTGAAAGCCTTTGATGGACGAGGTTTCGAACCCCACGGTCTCATATCAACCCTTGCAGTCGAGCTTGGGGGCAAAACTGTTTCTATTCAAGTAGAAGTAGTGGATGACCCATTAGATTACAACCTCCTTTAGGAAGAAATTGGTTTTACGCCATGACTACTATTGCTTCGATAGTATTCCGAACAGTCCAATATTCACATCTAGGGAGAATTGTTACCATTGATCATCTTGATTTCTATATGCCAGATGTTACGACCTCTACAGCTAATAACATCCCTATGTTAGGTCAGTCCCCTCCTTACCAGTCGATTAGGGTAGGCATGTTGAAGGATTCATCCCTTACGGGGATTTTTCTGTCCACTCCTCCTAGCACAGACACAACGACAACGAATATGATTGCATCATTCGATTGCGAGTCCAATGGAAAACAAATTGTTGAGTCCACCTCATTAAGTCCACATGAAGAAATGTACAACACCATTCAAACCCTTTCCGATGATCACCCCGATGAGCTTCGTTTGGTGGCTTCGGATCCTTACCACTTGCCTTAATGGTTAGAACCATCTCTTCCTGTTCTAGATTATCTCTCTAGGACTTTTCCTTCCGATGAGTCCATTATGGAGATCATGAATACGAATGAGTCTATTTGGGAGGATCACCATCATAGATCCTTGTTCCTCCCCAACACCAGTATGGTCAACCATGACTTTGCATCCTTGTTTTCCACTGATATTGTTAACACGTCTCAAAGTCCTATATTGTTGCAAGACATAGATTCTGAAGGAAACCTTTACAACATTACTCAGACAAATCCGATTGACATATCATCCAAGCTTGGTACCATCGAGCACGTTCATGTTGGGAAGAACTGCTCGTCAGATGAATCTGAAGCATACAAGGCACTTTTCAAAGAATTCCGCAATATTTTTGGCTAGTATTATGAAGAAATGCTAGGGATAGACCCATCCATTGTGGTCCATCAAATTAAAACCTATCCCATGGCTAAACCTGTCAGGCAAAAACTAAGGCAAGTCCATCCATGGAAGGGCACAGCTATTAAAGTTGATATAGAGAAAATTCTCAAAGCTGGGTTTATTTATCCCGTACCCCTGATGGAATGGGTATTGAATGTTGTTTATGTCAATAAAAAGCAGCGAACCATTAGAGTCTGTATCAATTTTAGAGATTTGAATAAAGCTTGTCCCAAGGACAACTTTTTGACTCCACATATCGATCAGATTATCGACAATTGTGTCGGAAATGTCATCTTCTCATTCATGGATGTCTTTTCTGGCTATAATAAGATTGAGATATTACCCACCAATCAGCACAAGACGGTGTTCATTTGCCCATGGGGAACCTTTGCATATAGGAAGTTACCTTTTGGCTTGAAAAATGCTGGAGCCACTTTCCAGCGTGCAATGTTGTATGCGTTTCACGATATTAAACATATTTTTGAACCATACCTTGACGACCTCCCTGCTCATTCACAACGACAGGAGGACCACCCTAGTCATCTTAGAGATATTTTCCTAAGATTCCGTCATTATAATATACGGCTCAATCTACATAAATGTGTTTTCTGCGTTGAGATGGGACATCTATTGGGTTTTGTGGTCTCTAAGGATGGCATCTGGATAGACCCTTTGAAAGTTGCCACCATTTTAGCTCTACCAACCCTAACCAATCTTCTCAAACTCCAAATTTTGCAAGGGAAGGAAAAATTCCTCCACCGTTTCGTGTGCAATTTTGCAGAGAAAACACATGGTTATATGCGTCTCCTTAAGAAGGACACTCCGTTCTTCTGGGATGACCAGGCCCAACGCACCTTTGATAATATCAAACACGCTTTGACTCATTCACTCGTGATACACCCACATATTATTCAAAGGACTTTCTCTTATATATTGCTGCCTCAACTACTACCATCGCTATGGTTTTGGTGCAGGAAAATCCCAACGGTCAGGATCATGTGATTTACTATGCTAGTAAGAATCTTATGGATTCTGAAACCTGATATTCACACATGGAGAAGTTAGCTTTGGCCACAGTCATTGCTGTACAAACATTTCGTCACTACATTCTGCTCCACACAACCACTGTATTGGCTGACCAAAACCCGTTGTATTACATCCTGACTTGTCAGGTGCTCAGGGGCAAGTACTCCCGATGGATAGTCATACTACAGGAGTTTGATATGGAATTTTCCAAAGCCACATCAAAGAAATCCCTGGTCTTTTTCGAGCTCATGTGTGATCTTCCCTATGTTTCGATGGAATCTGAGCCCAGTGATTCATTTTTGGATGAATTCCTGTTCCTGATAAGCACTACTGATCCATGGTATGGAGATTTGCTTATTTATCTCCAAACACAACGATTTCAGCCAAATCTATCTCGTGACGATTGCCACCGTATCCATCACCACGTGAAATACCACCTCATCCTGAATGATACCTTGTATAGATGTGGGATTGATTCTATTCTTCGGTGATGCCTCACCCATGAGGAAGCTGAACAAGTGTTGAATGATTGCCACTCTAGAGCATGTGGCGGTCATTTATCTGGGATGGCTACAGCCCAGAAAATCCTTCGCGCTGGCTATTTCTGGCCTTCAGTCTTTAAAGACTGTCATGACGCTATTAAGAAATTCCCACCTTGTCAACATTTTTATCCCAAAAGGTGCTCTCATCCTGCTCCGCTACACCCCGTCATTGCCATTGTCCCATTTGCCAAATGGGGGATTGATTATATGCATTGTAAGCCTACCTCAGCCGGGGGGCATGGTTACATCATCATAGCTGTTGACTATTTTACAAAGTGGGCTAAGGCCATGCCTACATATGCGGAAGATGGTAAGACTACCACTCTCTTCCTATTCAATCATATCATAGCTAGATTTGGAGTCCCGCAGTCCATTGTTACTGATCACAAATCACATTTCCATAATCAAATGATGGAGGAACTAAGTGCCAAGCTAGGTTTTCTCCATGAAAACTCTATGCCATATTATTCACAAGCTAATGGTCAGGTAGAGGCCATTAACAAAGTTTTGAAAACTATGCTTCGTCGGATGGTTGGAGATCATAAATCCAACTGGCACCATATCCTTTTCTACACTCTTTGGGCTTATAGGACTTTGGTGAAAACAACTACTGGTTTCACACCTTTCCAGCTTGTCTATGGACTCGAAGCTATCTTATCGATTCAATGTCAGATTCCATCCTTGAAACTTGCCGTCGAACTTCTCCCAGACACTTCCACAGAGGAAGAGAGATTTTTGTACTTGAATAACCTTGACGAAATTAGGAGAGATGCTGCCTCAACTAATGAGGCACATAAGAAATGTGTCAAGGCGCAATATGATAAATCCATCCAAGCTCATGTATTTAATGAGGGTGACCTAGTTTTGACTTACAATCAGAGGTATGAACGGTCCTTTTGTCATTTCTAAAGTTTTAGAGAAAGGAGCCTACTAGCTCATTGAATATGATGGAATCCCTTTAGGGCAACCTTGCACTGGGTTATACCTGAAGAGGTACTATTCCTAGGCATTTCTTGGATAGTATCTTGTATATATGTATATTGCTTGACTTTCAATGTGCTTTTAGTATTTTCAATATGGTTTTGAGTTTAGTGTTTGTATCTGTTTATACCATGTTTTGGTCATGCAGAGCAGATGGATTTCTATGGATTCACTGATGGTGCTTTCCGCTAAACCTTGAATCTTGCCTTAGCTGCTTGGGTTCTCTATTCCCCAGCTAATGATTTGGTTAGTTCAAGAGCGGTTTGTATTGGTCCTGCTACCAACAACATCGCCGAGTATCGAGCAGTCATAGGTCTTCTGACTGAAGTTGCCTCCCAGGATGTTCCCAATCTGGTAGTCTTGATGGACTCACAACTCGTGGTTTGTCATCTAAACCATGTTTACACCATTAGGAACTCGGTGCTTCTCCCCCTCTTCCGGAGGGTACGCTTGTTAGAAAGGTCATTTGAAACCATCACCTATAGGCATATCCCTAGGGAACATAATGTAGTTGTTGACTCATTAGCTAATTACATCCTAGATGGACATATTGCCCATTCATGACATTAAAATGAAGCATGGTTCATTGTAAATAAAAAATTAAAGACACATAAAACTCATGTAAAATACATTCACCATTTGAGACATATAAACACCAGGTAAAAGTCTGTATATATATATATATATATGAACATGTTTACAAAAAATAGGCCACGAGACCTCATCTGAAGCACGTAGGATTTTAGGTAAAAATCACCATACAAAATCCTGAAGCTATCAGCTTTCAGTAGACATATCATGCATACATCGTCTAGTGATGCTCGTGGTAGCACATCACTTCTCGGGCTACTCTACGTAGTAGTCTACTAAACTGACCTGGTACTCCAGCTGTAGGTCTCTGATATCTGAGAGGGAGGTCATTAATGGAAGCATCAGGTATGTTTAGGGTCAACCTCTCCAGGTTTTCCTCTAACTCCTCAGTCACATCGTCACCCTGTGATACGAAGCGGGCTCCAACTCGTCCATCCAATGGGGAATCTCCCCCAGGTCGTGCTGCTCCAACGTCCGCATGATAACATTCAAGTCTTGTTACTTAACATAAAAAATATAAAACATCAAAAAACATAAAAACTCTATTTCCATTTTAGAGTTTCTTACTTCTTACCAAGGTCACCCCACTGTCCACCAGGTGGGAGTGGTAAGTCAGGGTCTCCACTGAAGTCTGTACCTGCATAAGCATAATCCTCCACCATGAGGATTTGATCTCTCAGCCATCAGAAGAACGGGTCACCGAACTTCACCTTCCCCCTTCCCGCTCTAGTACGGGCCATAATCCGGACCCACCTCTGCATCTGAGGGTCCCGCTCTCTCAGCTCTGTAAAGACCACCTGTGGTACCCGCTCGGAGAAGAAGCAGGCTAGAATGGAACCAAAACTGAACTGCTTCAGTTCCCCTTACCGAAATTTAGTCAGCTGATCCTTGAATATCAGAAGTAAGGCTTCCACCCAGTTGAATACAGTAGGTGCCATGGCCTTCATGGCATAGAGCATATGTGCTCTAGAATCCTGGTGCACTCCCTAGCTTCCCGCCACTCTCTGCATGGTAAACAATACAGTCCATAGAGGTCTGTCCATCACTGCCTTTATGGGCATTTTCTTCCTCGATATCCTCATCCCAGGGATACAGTGACGGTCTATCAAATCCTGTGTAGTGATGTCCCCTCCGTGGGAACCAATCGACGAGACGGGAGCACCTCGTCTTGAAAGGCCAGTAAGGAAGTAGATATCCTCTACCTCAACTGTCAGAATATGAGCTCCAACCTCAAAATGTTGTTGCTACGGATTCCCCATCTAGATTATATGCTCAGGCAATCACTCATGCGACACCATGCTGGGTGTCCGGAAGAATTTTAGTAGTCCACAATCTCTTAATGAAGCTATGCAACCCACATTCCTTTTAGTGAAAGCGTCATCATTATCATGCTATCTCTCTTTCCATATGACCATTTTTGATCAGCTAGAACCTACCAAAAACAATCACAAGACCCATTAGAATCATTCTTAATCTTTCGAATCAAATGAAATGATCTAGTTTTACTTATGTGTTTGGTTTTATATCTTCACGATCGGCACCGCCTGTGCCCCATTGAAGACAGGCGGTGGCACCACCTGTACGATATGTTTTCGGCACGGTTCTAGCAAGGTACTACGTATCCCGCAAGGGATAAGCACGATGCCTGCTCCCATGATTTTAGGGCTTGCCATACAAGCCCAAAACGCCATCAAAAGTCAAAATTGAAAGCATAAGATGAAAGAGTAGGGTCTAGGCTATTACCTGGAACTGACGGTGCTCAAATCCGACGGTAGAAACTCCCGATATCAGCAACTAAAGATATGGCTAGAAAAGTGCTCCAAATGCTCTCCACTATGGGTAAATAGTAAAATGATTTGATTTTTCACTATTTACATGACTTTTATATGCATTTTTGGGTATGACATGCTATAATTTTGATTTAAAATTGCTTATTACTCAAAATTTATTAGTCATAGTCCCTAATGTTAGTTATTGGTGCATTTAACACTTGTTTTGAGTCATTGCAGGATAGAAGAACAGTAGCAGTAAGGTTTTGGGAGTTCGTTTTTGACTTTTTCGTACTGCCATAAAATGGAAAAATTCATTGAGCATTTATTATGACACTTTGATCACGCTCTCAAAACTCAGGATCAAAGGTCCGAGTCTGTTTCTGATTCTTTTCAGGCTCGTTAAATATCTCATTGTGAAAAGAGACCTAATGGAGTCTTCTTTAAACTCTTTTTGGGCTCCCTAAATATGAAAAGATTGTTGAGTGATCTTGTCTTCTTCACGCTCGTTAAAGCATTTGAAGAGTCGTCTCTCCGATGGTAGTTTATCTCTTTTTCGATTCGGATAGACTATTTACGAAAAAGGAACACTCCAGCCAATCATGTCTGGAAGAGTTCTCTGAGGTATGATTTTATACTTTTTCAGGCCTTAGAGACTAAATCATACGAAAAAGGACCCTTTTGAGTCTTCTTCTGTGGTCGTTCAGACTCTCTAAACATGAACGATACCGAGTTTTCTTTCATTGGACTTGTTAAATTAAACACTGAGAGACCTGTTTTTGGGTAGGAACCCCTCGTCTCTCAAGTTCGTAAAAAATATGAGTTTGGACTTGTCTTCGGACGAGCTATACCGAGTGTTTGTTACCCTCTTTGAACTCGTAAAACCGAAAAGAGGTACTCATCAACCATGATGGGGGGAATGGGAAGGGAATCATTTTGCAAATAATGGCAGTAGTTTGTCGTTACCTTTGCACATGGCACTTGTCTGCATATCATTTAAGTCAATTGGGTGTTCAGTTGATCTCCATGACAACCCACTTTCATGAGTCATGCCACTCCTTTGAGTCTTTTAAAAGAATGCATCGTCCACTGTCGCATTGTGTGTTTTGTCCCGTTTAGTCATGCTGCCAAGTATTTTGTTGTGCTGTCCGATGTTCAAAGGGAAATTGAAGAAGTTTACCTCTGTAGTCAAAACAGTCTTTGTGTTAGTACTTCTAACTCAGTCTTATGGTTACTACATTCACATCATCCCATAACTATGTTTCGAGTTTCATGTTGTCGATGTGGGACTCATCATGGCCCTCCTTCGACGAGAATTTTGCCGTCGACATGAGCTCATTATCTGGGAAATAGTATTAGAAACATAAACATAGTACCTTGAGATCTCTATGCCTTAATGACAGATTCTCTCACTCTTGACATAGGTTCACATCATTGGCCTTTGATCGATAGAATCGATTGGGTGTTCAACATCAAGACATCTATTCATGCTCAGTAGATTGTACTAAGGTACCTTGGGAATCATTGAAATCAATGGTGATCTCCCTCGCACTTGTTAACGGTTCACATCATTGGGCGGTAATCAAGTGGTTTCTACCATGTTTGACTTCAGATCATTGTAATCACATGGATAGAATTGTACTTTGTGAAAGACGAGATGAAGACCCTGGGTATTTGGTTAAGCGCTCATTGCTTTTCCCAGGTTGCGATGGAGTTTTGTATATCTAGCATGGATGCACATTTGTATGGTCGTGGCTATGCTCAAATTTGCGTCTGTATGACATAGATCTACATTTTATGTCTAGTAGCTATGTCCAAGTTTGAGTCCTCTATCACATGGATCTACGCTATATTCTAGTAGCGATGCTTGTTTATTCCTCTCATGGATCTACCTTGTATTGGTTTGTAGCCATGAGTTGGTTACTTGTGTCTATGAGTCAAAAATATTGATGTACTACATATGCCTACTAGACGACGTGCTCCAATTGAGTTAACATCTTCACCTCGAAGTGACAACTTGTTCTCTCAATGCTCTTACTTATCATATCCCTCTAAGTCTCATGCTTTGGGGGGCATTCTGTTATACCTAAATCCTGTCACCACCATGTGATAAGACTCTTAACTCCCATGTTTGTCCTTAACCCCAACACTTAGAGTGGAAACCTATTCTATTTGTCAATTCTACATGAAGAAACTCAGAACCGTGCTTTCCCTTTGGCCCATGAGTGGTACCTTGCTCACACCGCTTGCATCCTGTTTTCCATAAGCGGTGCCATTGCATTTGGTCTTTGGTCTATGTGTGTTTCTCATCTAAACCGCTCTATCATAGAAGAAGAAAAGTGGTACACTGGGTAAAATGGGAAAAAGAGAAGTTTCTCGAGGCTTCTAGATCATGAGCCTCGTGTCCTCCCTTATCCCTATCATTGTGGGTCAATTGAGCTCGAGATACCCCATCATAGGTTCTTAGAGGTCACCTCATCCACAAATCTCTCAACTATCCCTATCCATTGAGCCCTTTAAATACAAGCTCATGTCCATAGTTGAGGGGGAGAAATCTAGATGTATTGTTATTCTATTGGATTGACCCCTTAGTCCAAGCCATTGGAGAGCATAGAGAGAAAATTTGGAGCTTATGGGGATGAAGTGTTTGTTTCGTGGAGATGCTCGTCGACACTAAGGCAATGGTTGTAAGCTTCTCCATACATTTAAATGAAAAGCTGATTTCCATTCCACATTACTGTTGTTTTGATCTCACATGTACACGTTGTTAGACTCCTTAGTCACTAACATGGATAAGTAGATGATTTTCTGGTAGCTTTGATGTGTTTGCATGTTTGATCTGTTTGCAGGTACACAGGTTCACTATCGAAGCAGCATTCCAGGTGTCTTCGACATCCGGGGAAGGTCTTCATCCTTTGTCGTTCACTCATTTGTTCTGGATCTGAACCACTTAGACCAGAGGAATAGCTTCTATCCGCAGAAAGTGAAATATTCCTAGTTACACTTCCTCTTTGGAAGAAGAGAATATGCTTAACTTAATCAGAAATATAGACAGCCACTGGATGAAAACTAGACCCATGTAGAGCAACTGAAATCAACTGATAAGAGAGAAAAGGTGCTTGAGGATTTGAACCATAATTCTTGAGAGTTGGAGAGTCCTTTACACTTTGTACACCATAATTCTTATGCAACCTCTTTTCCTTTCTTAATCTCATGTAGCTGTAAGGTGAGATTGGCTAACTGATTCTGTAAGTTCATCATACCTGTACTAGTCTCAGCTAGAGGTGAAGCCTCTAATTTCATTGCCATCTCTAATGCTTCATCCTACGTATGGAGTTTCTGCTGCATTAGTGGAAGTCCAATGTGAGGTAGCAGTGCTGCGATGAACCATTCCTTATGCTGCTCCGACACAAACTCAAAGCTAACTTGGTCTATAAGAGCTTTAAATTTCTGATCAAAATCCTATACTGAATCTGTGGGTAACTGTTTGACGTCTTTAAGCTCTGTAATACATTGTGACTCAGACTTAGGTTTCTTAAATTCCTTAATCATGGTGGTCCTGACTTGTACGAGCGTTCTGGGCTATGCTGATGTATACTTCATATACCATGTTAAAGCTCTTTCTCTAAGTGTAGTGGCCAACTGGACAAGTTTAGTATTATCATCTTGGAACTGTTTAATGGTCCATACAGCTTCACATAGGAACCAATGCTATTCTGGGTCTTCTGCCCCTGTACCCTTAAAGGTAGGTAATTTCATGTCATCCCCCATTCTGTTTCTACATGGTGGATTCTGATTTGCTGTGTTACTACCACTTGGCGGTGTAAGTGTAGTATGTACTGTGTGTGAACTACTAGATGGAGTTCCGACGGGATTATTCTAATTCCCGGTTGCTTTCTGTGGGGTATAAGGGTGGTAAGGGATACCCCCTGTTATTTTTTCTCTATTACTTTGACTTTGTTCTCTAGTACTATCTGAACTGTCTTCAAAGAAGGAAGATCTGAAATCTACTTTATATTTCTTACCGCTATCTGTACATCCAATTTCTTCAAAATCACTCTCAAACTCTTGTGACATTACACTTACTTAACTTATTCATCTGAGACTATATCTAGTAATCCTTTTTCATGTAATAGCATCTTAAGGAACAAATTTAAAGAGTTCAAGTACTTACCGCGATATCCTTTGAAGAAGTACCTCTCTGCTTCGCTGAAACTCTTTCTTTGATCAACTGCAAACACTGTAATGAAACCTTCCAGCAAACTCACAAGCCAGAAGTCTACTACCCACGAAATGGGATTATCAACGCCCTTCACAGTGTGAATCAGCTCCGGTGTCCAGACAATGTTCCTTTTCTTTTTGAATATGTGCTTATCATTCAACTTTGATAGCCAATCGTACAACTCATTTGCATAGGTTACAAAAAATATCGCATGCAAGTCTGTAAAGATATGTTTTTGTAACCAGTCCTCTGTACTCAGTATAGGACTCTTGTTTTCTTTTTCAGCAAATTCTCTCTCCTTAGACTCAACCTAGTGGTTAAGTTCTTCTTTAGTAGGATGCCAACAGAACATTAGCTCTTCAATTTGTTCAAAACCGGCAACGAAACCATTTGTTGGTTTGCTATGGGCAGGCCTGGGTTTACTGTAATGTACCAACAAAACCCCTAGCTCACTGGCCCTTTTGGTGATAGACCATAGAATGGCCTGAAGTCTCACCCGAAGTGATCCTAGATGGGGTGGCTGAAGACTCAGGTGTCCCCAACCAGGTTCTGCAGCATCCTAGGTTTCTCTTGATTCTGGTTAACTAGTGGGATCTCTCTGTGAGATGCTGTCTCTCTCTTCCCAGTTGACTCTGCTATGGAATTGACTCTTATCGCATCGCGGCTTCTAGGATGATGTGAAAACTTCTCTTTACTTGACTCTTTACCTGCGATATTCCACACCGCGGCTCCTCCGACAGTGCGATATCGGCTTTCTGTGCTGCTATAGCTTCTATAGTAAGACTCACTAGGACTCTCCAACTCTCAAGGTCCAACGGCTTTCCTTCTGCTTATAGTAGCTCAGTTAACATTCACAAGGGTGTTAACCAACTCCACTTAAGATTCTTCAGTCTATTATGCTTAACATTTATTGCACTCAACGTGCTGAACTAAATATACAGGAATCACTTAACACAGTAACTGTCACTACCATCAATCAAGCACTGATAAACTCATATACAGACTACTTGATACATTCAACTTGTGTTCGACCTTCTATATTACTGTAAACTGAAGGATAGCATACATACATTCATTAACTGTTAAACAAAGCTCATGTAATAGGTAACATATAGCAAATAAGTAAACACAATCACATGGAACAGTCGCACTACACATGGATTTTACGTGGTTCACTTCCGAAGAGGAAGCTATGTCCACAGGAACTTGTGTTTATATTATATCTAGAGAGAGTACACATAGTTCTGTTGCAACCTATTATGCAGCTTGAGATCTTCTGGGAAACTCCACACACAGAGCCGGGAGCCCTTCTCTTAGATCTCTTCCCTTTCTATATTGCTCTCTTCTTACAATATTTGCTCTCTCTCTCTCTCTCTCTCTTTCAATCCCTGCGGATTGTTACAGTCATGCTCAAGAAGCCAGCTACTGGTTGCAGTAAGATAATACAGACTCAAGAATAGAACCAGAGCTTGACTCAAAGAACAGCTAATTGAACAACTAGCTAATTGTTTATCTGAATGTCTGGCTAGCTAACCTTTCACAATACAAAATACATACTTAAATAGGTGGCCCAAAGGTCTCACCGTGATACAACACTGTGAGCCTTTCCCAATAGTAAACCAAAACCCTAACTTGTGACAGTCGGCCTATCTGTACTTTGAATTGCCGCTTCCCGTCACACCACAACTTTCTACAGTCTTCCACGATTTCGGCACTGAACGCGGGTATGGGTGCTGCTTCCTCGGTCGCTCCCCTTCTGTCCTTTGTCTTCAATACCTCGGCTCGTTGCTCCTTTTCCTTTATGAGTGTAGCTGAGCCCTCCTGTCTTCGTCACTGCCTTAAGTGCAATGGTTGAGCTCTCTCTTCTCGGCTGCTTCAGGTACTGTTTCCTTTGACTTTCTTGTCCCGATATAGCAGCTTTTCCTGTAGCTGCGGGGCCCTGTTCCAACACTTTCCAAAGGTTCTGTCCAATTTTGTCCAGGTATCCTTTGGGTATTCAAAAAATTTAGTGAGGTAGAGCAAGCTAGGAGAAGGGGATAGACCTATTGCTCCAAAGGTTGCATCACCTTCATTTAGCTTGTAATTCTCATTATCAAGTCCAATAGACACCTCATAGAGATCTTGTCTCTTGAGAGATGCAATCATCTTCAACTTCCATTCTGAATAGCCTGTGAATGGGGTGAGAAGAGGAACTGATGAATCCATTCGAAGTTGTACCTGCAAAAACACAAAAGGGGCACTTTAAGGTCAGAAAGCCTGAACTTTTCAAGTTTTCATCACACCCAGCTTAGTTAATCAATCAAGCTTGATCGATAATTCCTTTGCTTAGGATTTCTATGGTAAACTTGCTGCTTCTGGTGCAGAGCTGGAAGGGGCAATTTTGCTCAAATTTGTTTTGATCCACCATGAGATATGTAGAAAGGAGAAGTGCCTTGTCCTGTCGAGGATCTGATACCATATTAAATTAACATAGTAGATATGTGGAACAACACACAACTCACAAGATATATCCGATAATTTTACTCAGAAATTGAAGAATGAAACAGTGCAAAAATGGCCTGCAACTATGAATGCTTTCATCAATCAAAAGTAATTGGATAATAATTACAATGTAATACATTGGTATTAATAACCATTCAATTCGAATGCATGAGAGAGGAATTCAAATTGATTGAATCTACCTAACTGCATGGATACTGGACATGTCTAAATCATTACCAGACCTCAACTAGTTAGCCCCAGTTGCCTCAATCAGTGCACCAGACAACTAGAATCAGTTAACTAGCCTAACTAGATGTGGTAGGTGAGGAATTACGCCTTCCCACATGCAATCAATCAATTACTGGAACCAACTGAATGTAACTGGATGTAACTAACTCCTAACTAGGCTTAACTAGTCACTGACTGAACTCAATTGAAGGAGGTTGGTTTTGACACTCCCAGTGGCTCCTAAATTGTAGGGATTGGTCTAGGAGGCTCCTAAACTGATGCATGCAAGTGAATTCAGTGCCAGTTAGCCTCAACTAGTGTTCCCCACACTCTAGTAACTGGTACATGTGGCCCATTTAGGCCATGTGGACCCAATGATTCTAGTGACTAAATATAGACTAAAAGACTCCTAATTTAGACATGATTGACCAAATTGGACAAGGGAGGATATAATCCTAACAAGTTTTCCTATCTACAAGTTAAAAGCTACCTTGGGTCATCTCTATGCATGTTCACTGTTCAAGGATTTGTCCCTTCATCTGCTTCCTATCCTGATTCCCATCATTATCGTATCTGAGTATTACTTGTGCCTACCTTCCTGTATCTAGTTCCTAGCTCTTGTGATCTATTGGAGGATTCACTGCCTTACTCATAACAACATGGTTTCTCATCAATACTTCCTGAAGAAGAAGACCTAGAGTTTTGATGATGGTACCTTAGGATTCACTACCATTATTAGTGAACTCCTTTGCTTCAGTTGTCATTTTCACTCATTGTATGACATTCTGTTGAGTTCCTTCCATGTTCGACTTCAACACATCTATTGACATGGTAGGGATTGTACTGGTTCCTTTGGATTTTGATGAAGACCTTAGGTTCACTTTTATACCCTAAGTTGTGCAAGATTGTGTTATGATAAATTACACAGTTTCCATATTTTGAAGACTCATCATTGTATATTGTGGCTTCGATCCACCTTTGTAATATACGTGGTCTTATTACTTGTTGCTGCAGCTGAAAATTCCATATTGCATGTCAGCCTTCCAGAACACCTGACTTGAGATGCCTTGGCTTCCTTTTTCCCATATCTTTTAAGGATGACCCCTTTCTCTCTTTTGCACAGAGCACCGACAATGTTGACCACTGTGGAGTAAAGAGCGTTGTTATCTCCTTCCCGCGACAAGAATTTAGGTTAGCATACCTACTCCTTCTGCTGAGTGCGTCGATATACCAAAAAAGGGAAAAAAGAAGGTTCCAGAAGCCTCCATGGAGTCAGTTCCTACATGGTTGGGAGAGGTGGAATTCACTTCCCTTACCTGTTGGGATCACATTTTATCCATTCCCCAAGTCAATCTCATGTGTTTTGGGCCTATAAATGAAGCCTTCATGATGTGAGTGGGGGAGGCAAAAGAATAGTACCCTTATGCTATTGGATTGAAGTCTGAGTTAGAGGCAAGATAGAGCTGGCTTGTATGTGGAGAGATTCTCATAGTGGTAGAGGATTGTAGATGTTCTTGTAGAGGATAAAGCCATCAACATCAAGGATTTTTGGTTGTACTTTACTCTCTTTCATAATTAATACAAAAGTGTTCCCCTTTCCTATATTTGATCTGTTAATTAATTTCACTTGAATATTATCAGATTCCTTGATCACTGATATGAGTAATTAGTTTATCATGATATTCTCACTTCATGTTTTTTCCCTTGATCTATTTTATAGGTATCAAACATTGTGAAGAATTTCTGGAGCAAGGACAAAGGTATTCAGATCTATGGTATGATGTTATTTTATATTGTTAATTCATTACTTAAGGAAAGGATATACTAGTGTGTTTTTTTGTTCTACACTTGTACATTGCAGGGTAGAGGAACAAACAGTGTCTGCGCTGATTGCATAATTCTTGATAACAAAATTGGTGACTCTGCCGAGGATCAGCCTAATTCGGTCAGATCTGGGGACGACCCAGTTAGATCTAGTATAGATCGATTCAGATCTACAACCTTTGGTAACCATTCCACCTATGAAGGTTATTCTCTCTTCCTTTAGTCATTTCAGTTGTTAAGGTAAGCTACTCGTATTACTGTTATGGTTTTTACCTCTTTTCTGGGAGTGGTGTTCACTCTTTGCAATCCAACTTAGTCCATTTCTTGGTTCTCCTGCAGATCCTTCTTTTTTCAGTCTATTGATCGACCGATGCACCTACCTTTGGATAACAGAGTTCCAACCCCTCCAGGGCACCTTCTTCCTCTTTAGCAAGAGCACCGACAACTCCTTTCTTTAGAATTGACAAAGAGTCAACAATGCCTTCCTGCAAGCTCAAGTGCACCGATATGACCTATAGCTCTCTAGTGCAATGCCTTTTAGTGCACCGAGGTAGGCCTTCAATCTGCCTATAAAAGCTTTTGTTGATTGCTTCATTTTCTGAAAATTTTGGTGTGATTTTCCTGAGTGTATGTTCTGAATCTGGTGGTTTTAGCAAGTCCGATTCTTGCTTGTCGAGCTCAGCTCCGAAGCCTTCATTTTCTTCATTAGCATAAAAGAAAAGTGGAAAAAGTTTTAGTTTTGGTTTTATTTAAAGCGGTTCATACTCTGAAAATTTTATTTTCAGAAAAGAAATCCATAGCCTCTTCCTAGATTAGTTTGCTTTGATTGTGGTGTGCCTTTGTTTTTCCAGAAAAAATACAAAAATAAATTGATTATTTTGGCCTTGTTTATGTTAGGGAAACTTTATGTTTCATTTGCATGAGTAATCAAGACAAATAGATATTTTTTAGTGAAAGTTAGGTTTGCATGCACATTAGAGGCTTTGTTTTCTTCATAAATTTCAGAGATTTTGAGTGCTTGTTGAAAAATATTTGTGTTTGAAAGAACTCTCTTTGCATGTATTGTTAGATCTTATTTTGATTATCGAAAGTGGCATTCGATTTAGTGTGTTTTTGAAAGAAAAAATAAAATTTGTCTCTTCCTTACCCTAGTTAGTTCTCATCGAATTCAAAAAGTGTTTTTTCATACAGATTAAAATTGCATTTTGGAGACAACACCTCACAAACATTCGCTAATCATTCAGATAAAATAAACGGTAGCTTTAGGTTAAAATTTGTATAGAAAGTTGAGTGATAGGTTAGTGACATGTTCTAGTGTCATAAAACGTAGGAGCTGTCATTCTTTTCCTTTACTGCAACCTAGGACCCACGCGGTTCTTCCACGTACCGTCGGTATATCAAAGGACCTTTCACGTACCCTTGAGGCATATAGAAAGGTACTTCATGTACTTGATTGTATATATGAAGGCCCCTTATTGATGGTGTTGCATTAGACAACACTATTACGGATTTGAGCTCCCATGTACCTTGCGTATATTGGGAGACCCTACTAGGATTCCTTGTCCAACTGAGAAAAACCCTTTGGCCATATTGTTTGGATAAACACACCGAAAATAACATTTGAGGAGACTACTATGCACGTACCCCCATGGTATATAGCGAGTTGCACCTTCTTGACAATCCTGGTGAGAGACCGACTATTTTGAGCTCATCCAATCACGTAAGTATGCTTGTGACCTTTAGCTTGCGTAGGTGTGTAACTTTCCTCTTTTTGACGTAGAATAGAAAACTTCAGCTGTCACCTTGGCTGAGAATTTTATGAGGCACCATTCCCATAGATTTCAGGGTTTACCACCTCACTCTCCTCCAAATGTGGAAGGACAAGAAGGTGAAACCATGGAATGACCAACTTCGCTGATTCTCATATGGAAACTACCTCAGCTGTCGAAACTAGAGAAGATTTCTTTGTCTATAACAATCCTTTGGTCCAACTGCCTCCTACAATGGACACTACCTTTCACTTTTTGATGGAGGGTCAACCCGTATCATCCAACTAGATTGTTAATCACCCACTTGATGAAGGTGGAAACAAAGACTTCATAAACCAATCAGCTAAGATTTGGTTCAGGATAGGAGATTTAATGAGCCTTCTCTGCCTTCTCCACTCGTGAATATGATCTGAAATGTGTGTGGAGGTATTTTGACGTAGAGAGGTCAAAATTTCTGTACCCATTTTGTAACGAATGGGTAGCTGGAAGTGCGTGAGGAAGACAATTTCCAAAGCACTAAAATCCACAAACGAGTGTCGTGGAAGTTCGATATACCATTTCATGGCTGTACTAGTCAAAGTTTGCTGGAAGAGTCTCAATCTAATAGAATCATCCATCAAGGAATTTGATGAACACCATAACGTGATTTTTGGGATCATCTCCCTGCTTTGCATTGAAGTTTTGGATATCCGATGGTAACTTGACTGGAATGGGGGGCCATGAAGGATTGTGTTGGATGGGGTCATTTATTAACTTGGACAAATCAGGCAAGTCCAAAGTTGCTAGGAAAGGTAAATAATGATTCGGTTCAACATACTGGTAATATTGATAGGGCATGTAACCACTAGTAGGGCTGTAAGTTGACTAATACATAGGTTGTTGAAAATATTGATGAGACAATGAACCTTCGAAAGATGGACCTCCCAGGTTAGGGCTGCTAGAACCACTAGGGCTGTTAGGAGGATTAGGAGGAGGACCGCTAGGACCTTCGGGACCACCAGGACCTCTGGGAGCTCCAGGATCACTGAGACCACCAGGGGGAGGACCACTAGGAACTTTGGGACCACTAGGAGGAGGACCACCCGGACCTCTAGGACCACCAGGAGGAGGACCTCCGGGACCTTCGGAACCACCCGGAGGAGGATCGCCAGGCCCCCCAGGCCCCCCAGGGGGAGAGCCTCCATAAGGTGGCCCTCTAGGACCACCAAGATCAGTAGGGGGAGGACCTCTGTAAGGTGGCCCTCCAGCACCTCCAGCTGTATGAATAGGTATTCCTCCCAATGATGGCATGTAGGACCAGTTGGGTTTCCCCCATGGAGTGAAAGTATTTCCAGTGTATGAAATACCTATAGGGGTAGGTTGGTAATTCACATTTCCTATAGGTACTTGATTAGCTGGGTGACCATACCCCCAGGAAGCTTGATTAACTATGGGTTGTTCCCCTAAGGGTTGACCTGAACTCAATGGGGGGTTAACTATATTCATAGGAGGAACATAAACTGTTGATGTGCCTGCAATAGAGGCCTATCTATTATGAGTAACAACTCCACCAGAAGGTAACGTAGATCATGCCAAGGGTTTCCCCTCGACACTATAAGGTACTGATACAATTGGAGTTGAAGGTTGCCCCCCAGTATTAGAAGACCTAGGAGGACTAGGAACAGACCTAACATTTACAACTGTAGGGTGAAAAGTTTGACCTGGGTGGTGTGAAGTCTCAATAGGATCGTTAGGTTTCATAGAATCAGTCAGTGAATGATATCCGGCTAGCCAAGGATCTGTATTACGAGGGAGAAGAGCCGACATAGGTTCTTTATGAGGGATTGGGGTTGCTAAGATAGCATCTAATCTTTGCATTCTCTCCTGAAAATCTTGTGCATGGTGAATAGCTGATTGAATTTGTCTATATTATTCTTCACTTGGTGAAGAATGTTTAGGAGAGGGCCTATGTACTCCAAATGAAGCAATGGCCTGTCCCATAGAAGTTACCCAAAACGGAGCATTTGGACCATAATTTGGACGAACAAAACTATCAACACGACCTTCCACAGGACCATGGAAAGAAGTGTCACCGACAGGAGGTTACTGGACCAAGGGAGTAACATAAGAAGTGAATTGGTCTCCACCTTCTACAACTAGGTTCTCTTCCACATGGGAAGTAGCTGCAACTCCATGGTCAGTAGCTTCCATTGGACCGTCTCCTATAACAGGAAGAAAGTCGGGTGGTAAGCCTTGTGTTCTTTTGGACCGTCTCAAATGAAACTCAGCTAGATTGCACAGTCACTAATCTAACCTAGGATTTCAAAGCTAAGAAAAAACACGCCAAAAAACTTTCTCCTACTCAAGATATAGGCCAACAAGGAAATTCAAATGAAAGGATGAGCTCAAATGGTTGGTCTCTCACCGGGATTGTCAAGTAGGTGAAAATCGTGATATACCACAAGGGTACATGTGTAGTAATCTCCCCGAATGCTATTTTCGGTCTATTGCTCCACACGATATGGCCAAAGGGATTTTCTCAGATAGATAAGGTATCCTAGTGGGGTCTCCCAATATACTCAAGGTACATGGGATCTCAAAATGGTAGTAGTGCTGCCTAATGCACAACCGTTGACAAGGGGCCTTCCGATATACAATCAAGTACGTGAAGTACCTTTCTATATACCTCAAGGGTATGTGAAAGGCCATTCGATATACTGATGGTACGTGGAAGAATCACACAAGTCTCAAGTTGTAGTGCGAACAAATAACGACAGCTCCTATGTTTAACGATGCCCGAACACGTCTCTAACTTATCACTCAAATTTTTATACAAATTTTAAGCCTATAACTACCGTTAATTTTAAAGTGGATGGTTAGGTGAATGCATGAGGATTTGACATAAAAGTAAAACCATGCAAATATGAAAATGCAATTTCATTCACTTTACCATTCAGCATGCCTAATTACGGGAAGGAGAGAGAGAGTTTTCTTTTTCAATTTTGCTTTAAAACCAAAAAATTCCCCAAACAACTATACTAAAAATTCTTTTTCCGAGTTGACAATCAAACAACACTTCTTCAAATAGACTCTTTTTGAAAGCAAATAGGTAGGGTAAGATCTCTTTTCAACGAAGAAGAAAGACAAACAACACTCAAATATGCATATGCAAGCTATTTTTTGATTTTTCTAAAACATGGAAAGATCTAACTTAAACTATTGGTATTTTTTCATTTTTGATGAGATAATGATGCAAAAGAGACAAAAGAACAAAGGAATCCTGAAATCTTGTGAGGCTAATTAGAGACCCAGTAACTTAAGCCCAATAAAACAATAACCTAATCTTAACAATTTTTTTTTTAGAGCAAAAATAAGTCTTTCTCACACTTAACGAAAAATAGAAACAAGCAAACTGATCTAAGGGAGTCTTTCTTTTTAGTACTAGTCTATAATAGGCAGAGATCTAATCTGATCTAAAGCCTCCAAAAACTCCTTTCAGAACAAACTTACAAGCAGTAATGAATGATGAATCTAACCTAGCTTTTGTTTTTTGATTTTGACAAACAAGCAATTTCCACATAAAATTTTTAGATTTCAATCACTCAAGCAACTTCAAACAAGTTGGACAAAACTAACTGAACATACAAAAATGCAAAAATCATAAATCTTATGCAAAAATTTGAAAAAATCAAGGTCTGGGACTGGCCTACCTGGTATCGCGCCGAAGGGGTTGCTGACAGGGCAGTTTTGAAGCAGAACTGCTTCTTTTTCACTGAACTCAGGAAGTGGCACCACCTATTTCTAACTGGACTCAGGCGGTGGCACCGATTATTGCCTAAGGCACATGTTCGGTTCCCTGTAACAATCCATAACACAAGGAGAGTGAAAAAATCAAGTTATAAATTGTAAAAAATCTACAACAAATGATGAATCAATAACAATACAGAGCATATAAATTCAGGGTGACTCATATTCGAAGAGATCCAAAGATTTCAAACCAAAAATTCACTGGGTCAGATGTAGATCTAACTGCAAAGATGGGAGGATGGAGCTTGGATTTGGAGAAGAGTAGTTTAGAAATTATGGAAGATCAGAACAGATGAAGATCAGATCAGATGTAATGCTCCCCAACAGAGTCACCAAATTTGTTATCAGGAATATAACACCGTCTGCGGATAGAAGCTATTCCTCTGGTCTGAATGGTTCAGATCCAGAACAAATGAGTAACAACTAGGTTTAATACTTTCCTTGAAATCTATAGATGCCTGAAATAAAAATCTGATGAAAGACCTATAGACCTGTAGAAGCACATCAAACATACAACAACATCAAAGATACCGGAAAACTATCCATAGATCCATATCAGTGACTAAGGAATCCAATAATATATATGTGAGATTAAAACACAATAGATACATGGGAAGGAAATCAACTTTGCATTAACAGATGAATGAAAGAGCTTACAACCATTTTTCCTTAGTGTTGATACACTCCTTCACAAGACTAGCACCTCTTCCTCGATAGCTCCAACTTGCTCCTCTATGCTCTCTAATGGATTAGGCCAGGATGTTAATTCAACAGCATAACTTTACTTCTTTCTTCTCCCCTCAACCATGGAGTATGAGCTTGTATTTATAGGGCTCCAAGGGATAGGAATGGTTGAGAAATTAGTGGGTGAGGTGGCCATGAGATCCCTAAAGGAGGGATCTCGAGCTTAACTGACCCAGGTGAGTAGGGATAAGGCTAGACATGAGGCTTTTGTTTTAGAAGCTTCATGAAACCTCCTTTTTTTTCACTTTTTACCAAGGGCATCGCTTAAACTCATTTATGACAGAGCGGTGAAGGGTGAGAACAATGCCAAAAACAAAGGTTAAAGGCAGTGGCACTGGCTAGTTTCCACATAACTTGGGCGGTGCTACATAAGGTACTGCTTATCTGCTTGAGGGTAAGAGTGGTGCTGAATTTTTGTATGTTAAAACCAACACCTAGAGCATGTTTTACTTCAAGTTTGGGATTTGAGGACAAATATCTATGTTAGGGATCCTATCACATATTGGTGACATATTTTGAGTATAACACTTTTCCAAAAAAGTCCATGACAATAAGAACATCATAAAATTATAGTGGTAGGATGTTCAAAGTTGCTGCATTGGACATACCATCCAACATTATCAAACATCCTTCTACCACTCCACTTCCTTTCCTTTTTTCCCCATGGCTAACTGGACTAGCCATGATTACTTTTATTAAGTGCACAAACTTAATCAATCTTAGGATGAATATAAATATGACTGGATCCTGAGTCTATAGAAATTCAAACAAACTACGTGACAATATTACCTCCAACTACTGTCGCTTGATTGTCTGCCTAATGATCATCCAAAGCTGCGTAGATTCTAGGAATTGATCTGGGAATGTTCTCCATAGTAACAACTACTTAAATGTTATGAATTATTCAAGGATACTCCTTCCTATGAGGAAAATCATACAACTGATGATTCTCTCCACATCCCTAACATTGCATTTGTTCTCCAGGCCTTCCTTTGCTTATCATATCCCATTGGAATCTTCCTTGTGCTGGATGTTCTTGTTGAACATTCCTCTGTTGGTTGCAATAGGGTACAAATCTGAGCTCTTTCTTCCTTGGGTCAAACCTTCCCTTGGGATTCCCTCTTCCAGCTTGATGTTCCTCAATAGTTGATCATAGCAATGCATATCCTTCCGAAAATCCTGTCTTTATAATTATGGCACAACCCACTTAAGAGTATCTAAATCTCTGCCTTCTCATTAATGAGATAATTCACATATCAGAGTAGCTAAACTAATTTATTCACATATTCCTCCATTTTCACCTGTCCCAACTTCAGCTCATGGAACTTATTGCTCTTATTGTCATAATATCTTTCATAAATATACTTATGTTTGAAATACTTTTCAAGATTTTTCCAATCAATCTTCCTTTCCTTGAAGCCCTTCATTTATCGGAGGTGTTCCCACCATATAGAATCTCTGCCATTGAAATTAAATATGGAAATACTAGTATTTTCATTGCCAAAAAACTCATGAATCCTAAAATATTTCTTCATTCCAAGAAGCCATGCTTTGGCCTCCTCCCTCGGCTTACTTTCTCCATCGAATGTATGCGACTTTACCTTCCTGAATTCTCCAGAAGAATTCTCTTCATGGGGATTCATTTTCTTGGATCTTCAAGCTGAATGCATTGAACTGTTTGTAAAACCCATGTTCCCTTGTCTTGCAATGTAATCTAGGATGGAATCATGGTCAAGGGCCTAGTGTTGGTGTAATGCAACAACAACAGCTTAATATTAATAATTAACCACTGGATGTGGACAAGAACGTTTAGAGATGGGAGACTATGAATCCACCAAAGGAAATGTTGGTGGAAGCTTGAGAAAACCCTCATGGAGTCGATTTCATTTAACATGTGTGGTGGGTTTTGCTGAATTGTATGTTGCCAAAGGACTCTTGAAACCTAGGGGACTCTCTAATTAAGTTAACATGAATATTTAAATGAATTAAGCCTAAGTCTTAATTTTGGCTTTAGACTAATTTGATAGAAATTTTAATGAGCCACACAGTCATTTGGGAAGTGGCATGTGGTGTCAATTCCTATTGCACCCAAATGCTTAAACACTTGGGATAAATGGTGATGAAGGTTGGGGGGGGGGCGCGTGGGGCAAAAAACTGGTTGAGAGGGACCTTGTTTTGGTGAATGGACTCTATCGAGAAAAGACAGTTATGGTTTGAATATAGCTTATCCTTAATAAATTGAGCAATTGTTCTCTCTAGTGGGTTCATGGTCCTAGCTCAAGGGCGACAGTTTTACTAAGAAACTAAAGAGAAAAACCAACCAAAGTTTGGTTGGAGCATTCTTCATCCACACCTAGTTCCATAAGATTAGTTTAGATACATGTAATCTTTGCCCTAAAATTGTCTTTGTGATTACATAAAAATTTAAATGGGTTATTGTATGAATTTATGTCAAATGAACATTAGTGTTTATGGTAGCACTATGTTGAATTCTCGAAGATATTTGTTCCTAAATAAGTGTATAAGTGTATGAGCTATATGCGAAAGAATTCGTTGTTATATGCTGGGTGGTTTTTTCTGTTGAAAAATGTTTTTATTAAGCATTCTAAACTCAGAAATTGGTGGTTTTGAGTTTGCTTCTCGTTTATTGTTGTTGTTTCTAGGATTTTGATGATGTATTAAATTTGTAAATTTGTTGGTTTATTCATGACTATGTTTTGTTTATTATATTGTGCATTTAATCCTTAAGCAATCGTTCAATCTGGTGGGTTCATGGACCTAAATTGGGGGTGGTGGTTTTGTTGAGAGACTAAAGAGAAAAACCAACCAAAGGATGGGTCAAGCATTCTTCATCCACAATCAGTTCCATAAGAGAAGTTCAGATACATGCAATCTCTACCCTAAAACTATCTCTATGGTTGCATAAAAAATGAAATGGGTTACTATATGAATATATTCCTAGACGAATTTATGTCAAGTAAACATTAATGTTTATGGTAGCACTGCGTTGAATTCTTGAAGATATTTGTTTATGAATAAGTGTATAATTGTAAGAGCTATTTGTGAATGAATTCGTTGGTATATGTTGGGTGGTTTTTTCTATTTAAAATTCTTTTATTAAACATTCTAAACTTAGAAATTGGTGGTTTTGTGTATACTTCTCATTGCTGTTGTTGTTGTTGTTGGGCGTTTAAATGTGTATCAAATTTGTAAATTGGTGGGTTTATTCATGAATCAGCTTTGTTCATGAGATTGTGCATTTAATGCTTGAAAATTGTTAGTAAAGGGTTGTGGTGATTCCTATACTTTCATTTAAAGTATGTTGGGCATTTCCTTATTGAAATTGACTATGTATTTTTAATTTTTCCACCTGAAAGATTATTTTCTGGTATTGTAGACCCGTGGGTTCGATAGGGATTTGAAATTTGAAATTATTTCATTTAAAAAAAATGTTTCTCTTGGTGGGATAGCTTCTAAAAAAATTATTTGTTTTCCCTAGATAATATTGTTAGCTGGAAATACACACATCCTATGGACAATAGCTATTTCCCTAGTCTGAATGGTTCAGTTCTAGAACAAAACACAAACACCAAATGATAAAATTCCCCTAGATCTGGTTAATCACTTAAATGAAATGCCATGATACTGTTAGAATAATCAACCCATAGTTACCTACCTTAGACATTAATTGAATCCTTTTTGTCTTATTACTTAGTCTCCTAGATTCCACTCTATGCTAGTTGCCTTCTACACGACTTAGAAGTCAACACTTGCTAAAACTGAGTCATGGAGCACTTGGGAAACCTCCTAGAAACCATATTTATCATGCCTACTTTATTCCATATCCTCCAAAGCACATATCTTTTTTTTTTTGTAAAGCTGCCTGTTTTATTGAGAATTAAGGCAAAAGGAAAAGCTATACTAGGTGTCGTTTACCTATTTTTTTCCCACATCATCCTCCATCCTTTTCTCCTAATAAAATCATGTATGAGTTGTATTTCCATCCCTTATTAGCTTGCCTACTTGACTTTTCCAATTCGTGAGCATTTTAGTGGATTTGGAAATTGCTTTATGCACCTATGGGGGATTTGACTAGATTTAGTAAGCCTGCTTTTTGACTATTTCGAATGGCATGCTTATGCATTCAAATATCTCATGTAATTATATATTTCATCAGCCTATTACTTCATAAGTTTGGATATTTTACACTTATTCAATACATATTAGTGTTATGCTCCAATTTCAATCTCCTTTGATGATAATTTTGCATGTTTGATTAGCAATTTTGTGAGTGTAGTTGTTCTATCTCTTGGGTTCAATTTCCACATGGTATCAGAGCCTTTGTATATTGATTTATATCCTTCCATATTTCTATTGCAGGTTCGACATCTTGATTGGGAGTATATTCTGCTGACTGAAGGGCACCGTTTCTAAGCTATGGACCAATCTCAGAAGATCATCTTGACTCCATTAATTTCTTTGAATGGAAAGCTGAGATGGAGATATTGTTAAGAGTAAAAGGTCTCTACATGGTTACTATGGAAACTGAGGCAGATCCCAATGCAGCTGCAGATAAAATCAAATAGCACAACAAGAGGGATGAGGCCTATGGTCTTTTGTATCTGAGCATTTCAAGAGACCTCCTTTTCCATCTTAATGGATTGACATCAATGAATGAAGTGTGGGAGAATATTGTAGAGATTTTTTGTAAGACAAATGATATGAGAGGACATCAAATCGAGAATGAGCTGATCTCCTTGAGTCCCAGTAGCTCCGAATCCTTGCAACTCTATTTTTCCAAGTTTAAAGCCCTTGTTTTGCAGCTAAAACAGTGTGGGATTGAAAACAAGGAAGAGAAACTAGTTTTGGCCATAATCTAAAAGCTTTTCCTTGACTATTCAGTGTTTTTTTCGACCTTCCATGCCACCAAGTTGACAGCTTGATCCTGGAAGATGCCTAAGCTTGCAGAGTTAATGGAATCCCTCACACAGGAACAAGAGAAGTTGGTGATGATGGGCACCATAAAACCTTCCAAAGACCAAGATTTGGTTGCTAGAGATTCAAGGGTGGATTCAAAAAGAAAGAAAAAATATAAAAATCCACCCGAGAAAAAGAGAGACAAGAACAAGTCTCAAGAGGAGCCCCAAGGCTCCAAGAATAACTTCCAGAAGAAGAAGAACAAAGGAGAAATGAGCAAGTGTGCATACTGCAGTAAGGGCTATGATCATGAGAGCTCTTGTATGAAGAACCAAATTGACATGTTGACCCAAATCCTGGAGAAGAATAACATCTCCCTTCTTTATTGCTCAAAGAAGAGGGAAGGAGGATCAAATTCAGAGGATAGAGAGAGAGTACATGCTTTGGTTGCTGGCACATCAAGCTTACCTAGCTTCATCATAGACTCTGGAGCTTCTAGACATATGGTTTCTCCAAAAGAGGCATTCTCCTCTCTTGACATGTCGAAAGGTCCACCAATAGTTTTGGGAGATGACTCTCTCACTGACAGTTTGGGGAAAGGAAGGACTAATCTTGACCATGGTAAGTTCAATAATGTGTTGTATGTTCTAGGTCTTGCCTCTAATCTCTTGTCAGTGTATCAGATGACTCAGACTGGGTCTCCAAAGAAGGTCATATTCTCCCCTGATGATGTTGAAATCACTAAGATTTCGAATGGTAAAGTCATAGAAAAAGGTGTTGTTGATCACACTTCGAAGGTATACATGTTTTCCCATTTTCTACCCTACTCAAACCCCTTTGCTCTTCTGATTCTTGCTAATGAGGCAAGCATGATTTGGCATGAAATATTTGGCCATCTTAACTACAAGTATCTTTTTGATTTGAGTGAAAAAGATATGGTCATAGGTTTACCAAAGATCAATTTTTCCAAGGGAGTTTGTCAAGGTTGTATCCTAGGAAAACACCCAGAGCACAAATTTGAGAGAGCTAGTCATGAGAGAACCTCTGCACCTGTTGAGTTGATCCATAGTGACATTGCTGGTCCATTTCCTCATATGTCCATGAGTCAAGACAAATATGCACTGACCTTCATACATGACTTTTCCAGGTATTGTTGGGTTGACTTCCTAAAGCATAAGTATGAAGTTTTTGACCTCTTCAAAGTCTTTAAAGCCTTGGTTGAAGACCAGTCTGGGAGGAAACTCAAGATCCTCAGATCTGACAATGGTGGTGAGTATGTCAAGTATGAGTTCATTCAGTATTGTAAAGATGCAGGTATTCAGATGTAACATTTGATCCCTTACACACCACAACAAAATGGTGTTGCTAAGAGAAAGAATAGGTCACTGAAGGAGATGGCAACCTGCATGATGGAGGCTAAGACTTTGCCACCAAAGTTTTGGGCTGAGGCTATAAACTGTGCATCCTACATCTAGAATAGGGTGCTCATAAGCAGCTTGATGGTATGAATCCTTTCAAATATTGGAGTGGGCACAAGCCAGATGTGACCCATTTCAGGATTTTTGGCTCAAAGGCTTGGGCTAGAATTCCAACTGAAAAGAGAAAGGCTTTGCAGCCCCAAAGCCAAGAGTGCCTATTTGTTGGGTATTCTAAATATTCAAAAGGGTACAAGCTAATCAACTTGAGCACTAACAAAGTTTTCATTGAAAGAAGTGTTCAGTTCCAAGAAGAGCCTTTAGTAGCAGTTGAAGTTGGAGAGTCTTCTTCACCACCAGATCCATTGATTTTAAGTGGAGAGACTAATGAGTTTGATGATTCTAATATGTCTAATAATGATGATTTTATTGCAAATCCTGATATTCCTACAAGACCAAAATGGGCAGCAAATACCATTCATACAGTTGGGGAACTAGCTGGAAATCCTAGTGACACTAGGAGGACTAGATCTCAGTTTGAAAGTGACCTTTGTATGAAAGATACCTTATTTGATGAGAAGTGCTATTTGATGGTTGAATCAGATCCATAGACATATGAATATGCATCACATGATCCAAGATGGAAAACAGCCATGAAAGAAGAATTCAGCTCGCTCCAGAAGAACAACACTTGGGAACTGGTTGATCTTCCCCTAAGGAGGAAGCTAGTTCAATGTAAGTGGGTTTTCAAGACTAAGTTTGCTTCTGATGGTTCACCTTTGAAATATAAGGCAATATTGGTAGCCAAGGGATACTCAGAACTACATGGTATTTACTACAATGAAACCTTTGCACTAGTGGCAAAGATGGACTCCATAAGGCTAGCTTTAGCCATTGCAGCTTCGAAGCAGTGGGAGGTACATCACATGGATGTGAAGTGTGATTTCCCAAATGGAGATATAAATGAATAGATTTACATGTATCAACCTGAAGGGTTCTTTTCTAATCCATCTTTAGTGTGCAGGTTAAAGAAATCATTGTATGGGCTCAAGAAAGCCCCCAGGGCTTGGTATGCCAAGATTGACGGCTTTCTGCTGTCATTGAGTTTTGTTCGATGCAAGTCTGATCCTAATGTTTATTTGAAGCTGATTCATGGTCTTTTGATGATTATTTTATTAGATGTGGATGACCTTCTGATTACAAGAAGTTCAAAGAAAGAGATTACCTCCTTGAAGGATGCAATGAACCATGCATTTTCTATGACAGATTTGGGATTGTTGAGCCAATTTTTGGGTCGCAAAATTGCTCAATCCCAACATGGAATCAAAGTACATCAGTCCAAGTATGCCTTATATTTTTTGAACAATTTCAACATGAAATATTGCAAGCCAAGCAAGACTCCCTTCCTTTTAGGAGTTAATCTTGAAGAAGCAGGTTCTTCTCCTATGGTAAATAATACACTGTATAGGAAGTTGATTGGGTGTTTGCTTTATCTTACACACAGTCGACCTGATATATATTATGCAGTTAGTGTGGCTTCAATATACATGGATCAACCTCATGAGATCCACTGGAGAGCAGCCAAAAGGATACTTAACTTTGTTCAAGGAACAAGAACTCATGGGATCTTCTACAAAGCAAAATCTGATCTTGATTTGATTGGGTTTACTGACAGTGATTGGGCAGGTGACAACACATATCGAAAGTCAACATCAGGATATGTGTTCATGCTTGCAAAAGGACCAATCAGCTGGTCAAGAAAGAAGTAGAGTGCCATAGCACTCTCATCTATAGAAGCAGAGTATAGAGGAGTTGTAAATGCAACAACTCAATGTTTGTGGTTGCAGGGAATACTTGGTGAATGTGGCTTCAAATCAGAGTTTTCAACTATTATCTATTGTGATAATCAGAGCACCATTCTAATTTGCAATAATCCATTTCAGAGACAGTGGACCAAACACATTGAGATCCATATGCACTACATCAGATAGCTTGTGCATGATGGCACCATTCATCCACTCTTCTGTGCATCTTCAGAACAAGTGGCAGACATCTTCACCAAAGTATTTTGTGAGAAGACATTCAGAAATCTCAAATCACTGCTGGGGATTTCTAATCATGCTGTGAAGCATGATTGATGACAATGTTTTCAAATTTTGTTTTACTGTCCATGTTTAAGGGAGGATTTTCCCACTGGATTTTTGTCTCTTTCCTTGGTTGAATGGACAAGCAGTATGCAAAGGGTGACTAAGCCTTGTTGCTAGGTCCTATATTTTTCTGATATTTACTCATAAATTCAGGCTTAATGGGGGGTGTTAGAATAATCAACCCATAGTTACCTACCTTAGACATTAATTAAATTCATTTTTGTCTTATTACCTAGTCTCCTAGATTCCACTCTATGCTAGTTGCCTTCTACATGACTTAGAAGTCAAAAATTGCTAAAACTAAGTCATGGAGTGCTTGGGAAACCTCCTAGAAATCATATTTAGCATTTCTGCTTTATTCCAGATCCTTCAAAGCGCATGTCTTCTTTTTCTGTAAACCTGCCTGTTTTATTGAGAATTAAGGCAAAAGGAAAAGCTAGACTAGGTGTAGTTGACTTGTTTTTTGCCCACATCATCCTCCATACTTTTATCCTAATAAAAGCATGTATGATTTTTATTTCCATCCCTTATTAGCTTTCCTACTTGACTTTTCCAATTCGTGAGCATCTTAGTGGATTTGGAAACTGCTTTATGCACTTATGGGGGATTTGACTAGATTTAGTAAGCCTACTTTTTGACTATTTCGAATGGAATCCTTATGCATTCGAATATCTCATGTAATTATATGTTGCATCAGCCTATTACTTCATAAGGTTGGCTATTGTACACTTATTCAATACATATTAGTGTTATGCTCCAATTTCAATTTCCTTTGATGTTAATTTTGCATGTTTGATTAGCAATTTTGTGAGTGTAATTGTTCTATCTCTTGGGTTCAATTTCCATAGGTACTTCTCTCAAAGGTAGTCATCACTATTCTTGCAGAAGAACCTGTAAAAGATGGAAAAAAACAAGAGAAACATGATATCATACAATATAATCAACTAGATCTATGCTTGTGACCAAGGAGTCAAGCAATACATACACTTGATACAACATATATGGGAAAGAAAAGACATTTTTTATTAAGAATGATTGGAGGGACTACAACCTTTATGCCTTGGTGTTGAGAGTTCCTTCCAATGGATCCTTGCCTCTAACTTCACCTTGCCTCCAACATATCAAGATTTATTTTGACAGAGTTTGGGTATGCAACACAATTCTTCCTCCTCCTCTCCATGGGGGATGAGCTAGTATTTAAAGGCATGGGAGGATACGTATGGTTGAGGATCTCATGGGTGAGGTGGAAGGGAAATCTAAAAATGGAGGATCTCAAGATCCAGCTAGTCCTAAACCATAGGGATGAGGCTCCATGGAGGTAAGCTTCGAGAAGCCTCTCAAAATTTCTCTTTTTGCCTTGAAAACTCAAGCACTGCTCCTCCAATGAAGAAAAAAGACGGTGTTAAGGGGGTAACGCTTCTTGTAATAAGTATAGAAGCGGTGGAACCACTCTTTTCTCATGTATTAGGAGCATTACTAGCTCTTTGATTCTTGGGTAACAATTTTTGTTAATGGAGAAAGAGCGTTACCAGCTCAAAACAAGGAAAAACTGTAAGGGGATATTTTCTTCCTGTCATTTCTCTAGGGGAAAATTTGAGGGATTGAAGCAGAAAAGGGAATACCTATCTCATAACATGATGGTGATGATATTTTAGTGTAACAAATATACTCTTGCTTGGAATATATTTTTGCATACCCAACAATGGTATATTAGTCTATATTCCATCGTCTAGCTTCCGACTGTTACAAATCTTCCCCATATTTGTTTTCCTTCACCCAATTGGTATGAAATTCCTTTGAAACCATTTCCTTTTCACCCAGTGGTATTATATTCATCCCAATGCGCGTTTCCTTTATTAGGTTATGGTAAATTCATCCATAAATCGAGCTACCTTGCATAAAATTTCTTATTAGAACATGAGAGTTGGGTGTTGAAGATTTGTTAGTAAAATACCAATATTGAGTGTTGAGGTTTTTTCTCAGGTAAAGGTTGCAAGGAATACATAAAAGTTTGGCAATGCTTATTTGGGAAATACTAATGCTACCCTAAGTTATTGGTTTAGAAAAATTGGTTTGGGCCATTTCTCATAAATTGGAGATGGTATAGTTGTTAGAAATACCTAATCAATATAGATTAGCGTATTGAGTTCTTTGAATAAATTTTCCAATGAATGTCGATTGTGCTCTAATGTAGTTTTCTAACTGTTCTAGTTTTTACTTGATGCATTTATATTGTAACTGGGATGTCTTCTTTCTGTTCATTTTTATTTAATTGTATTGGTATGCAATGAGGGATCCAATATTACAATATTTGTACATAAGATAGAGCACAATTTTACACTTGTGCAAATGCTAGTAGTTGGTTTTCATTATAATAGAACTTTGACATTTTATGCCTAGTTCAATAGTTTTTCTTTTTCCCTATAAGGATTCAATGGTAAATGACTTATATGACTTTCCTTCAAAGGGATGAGTATAGAGTGTAGTGGAACATTTTCATCGACTCCTTAAGAGAACAATGTTAAGAATTGGGCCTTAGGATTCCTTAGCAAATAAACTATATTTACTAAGCCAAATGTGAAAACAAAGTTTTGAATAAACTTGAGACAGTGAGAAAATTTGATATGCATATTTGTAACCAAAACATATTTGAGGATTCACTATTCAAATAACATAAATGAGTGGTGAGGATTTTCTATTAAAGTATGAGATTTTGGTTTTATGGATTTGGTATTGAGATTTCAAACTTTCTTGGGACATTGTATTGCTGTAAGAAATATGTTGTGTGTATAGATAAATATGATAGTTGCACTGTTGTGTTCTTTTAAAGATGTATTCTATCCATTTTTTTAATGAAGCATACTTATGCTTAGAGTTAGTCTATGTTAATTTAATTGAAGTTTGAGCTTGCATCATTATGCTTTGCATAAATTTAAGCATGAGCATTTGTAACTGCTTTTATATGATAATCTGGTTAAATGTATATGAAATTGTCCCAATGTTGATATCATCCTTTCTTTCAATGCCCATTGTTGGTATTCATGGCAGGGTTGTTGATGAGCTTTATGATACACTCAATCTATTACTTGAGGTGTCTGATGGAGAAATGATCATTCTATTTTTGTGCCCACTTCTTTCTTAACGTCACAACCTTACCCTAGAGTGACTGCTCAGACATATTCCATCCTCACTGCCATTATTTTGATTTGATATGAGATTGGATTTCTGTTGAAGGTCTATTAGGATTTGCAGTATGGAAACATTGATTTGATGTTACTATTCCTGTGCATTAGTCAACCTTTCATTAAAACTCCTCATAGTTTCAGCCATATCTGAAGGTGTGATTTGCACTCTCCTTCCACTGGACTCTATTTTTGCGTTACCACCATGCACATCCTCTCCCAAAGCATATTTTGTGTTGATCATATGGATCTTGCGCATCATCCATGACGATCATTTAACTAGATAAATCAAATTCTTCTGCTTGTTTCCTTCTTTCCTTGGTTGTAATGACCTTTCTACTACTGCTAGTGCTGTACACAAAGGAAAATCTATTAGCGAACACATTAATAGTATTAATAATCACTTTCATATTACTGCACAGGGTTCCTTTTGCACTTAGAGGCCTAGTGTTGAAGCCACTGCTCCGATACTGCTTTGTCACATCCCCAATGACCTTTGTGGCTTATCGCGATCATAGGGGATATTTTTATTTTCTTTCTACTTATGATACCAAGACATTGTTGTCTAATAATGAGTTCGTCTTATGTGTAGTGACCTACACCACGTAATACAAATTCCCTATGTGCATATTAATCTAGTTCATATGAAATATTGCACAAACTAATTTGACCTTGTACACTTCTGCACTTATCAATAAAGTAGAAATCCAGAAACAAATTACTTCTATATAAGAAATACATATTCATAGTCACTATATGCATATGATCATTTATACAGATCAACAATAATACAATGAAAATGAATAATATTGAATGCAGTTTATTTGTGAAAAATGCCTATGCAAGATCAATGTTCCACCCAACCGGAGGCACTCTATCTAGCATATACTCTTTATGCTAAGAGGCCACCCCCACGTTGTGCATGATTACCTTAAGGAAAGGGGAAATATCAAAAGATCTCTCCCACAGTAAAATAGGCATAATGCCACATCCAAGATAGCCTCTGCTGGGTTAATAGGATGTTACAATCATACTGACTCATTTCTCAAGCTAAGCAAACATTTGTTGGGTTAAGAGGCCTTTCGAGGTACTAGAGGGGACATGTTAACTAGTGACTAGGAACAAAGTTACAAGCACTTCACTCATATTCGGTTAGCTTGGGGTCCATAATACTTGCCCCACACAACACCAAAAAGGTACCCCTTCACCATTGAACAGTTCCTCAGGTGCCACCTTCATCTAGGTGCTATCCCAATGTGTGCATAGAAAGACCACCCAATCTCCACTATTCCACTGGGAGGTCATAGCCTTCACTAGTATCTTATCCATATCCATACTCTACACCACATGGGTACCTAATACCAACAATCGACCTCACACATACTTGGTTAATTTTGGGTTCAAGATACCTACAAATCACCATGTAAGTGCAATTCTAGTGTGTGCGTAGAATGACCACCCAAACCACACTATTCCACCAGGAGGTTGCACAACCTCTATTGGATATCAATCCACTCGGTTCTCAACACTATAGTCATTTCTCTGGGATTATAACAAATCAAGTATGACAAACATTCAAATATGGTTCACGTCCATAACCATAGATGCCATGGACAGACTCAGCTAGCTTGGGGCCCACATTACCTACCCCACACAACATCGAGAAGGTACCCTTTCACCGCTCAACAGTCCCTCAAGAATCACCTTCCTCCAAGTGCTATACCAATGCGTGTGTAGAAAGATTACCTAAATCCTAGATCAAATGCCTATAAGTTTTTTTTCCCAAGGATTACAAATCTTGGTTGCACACAACCAATGGCTCCAGGGAGTCACTTGGTCACTATCCAACCGACCACTTTATTATATTAGGACTGATAGGAAACCGCACTCAGGCTATCTCAACATTAAGGAAACAAGACTCACAAGTACGCAACTGAGGATTCACGATGGTTTGAACCACTCTGTTAAGACTTACTATGACACTTAAGGGAACAAACTCTGTGACATAGGTCTTCAACAAAAATTCAGGATGCTCTGGCTTAAGCTAACAATTGGGTAATTCGATATCACTCTATTTCCTAGATCAACAGAGGAACACATAGCAATTGTATTCTATAGTTTTCTCTTCGACTCTTAGTCATGTCCATGAACTAGAGCTTAGTTCCACTCTCCACTATGCCACTATTTAGGTTGGGATTCCTCTCTAGCAAGGGCATCTCTTCTCCATAGATGGGAATGATAGATTGGTCGATGCATGGATGAGTGAAGAATGAATTTCTCACAAGGAAAGGTGAGATAGATACACCCCTTAAAGATCGACTTACTTGACCACATAAACTAATTAACTGATTGACAATCTCACTAACAAGTTACATCGCCATCCATTGAATGACAGTTAATTTAAGGACGGCTTCAATGTAATTGATCTCTTACCCAATAAGCAATCTCCCATCCCCATTTATACAAGTTTATTTCTGCTACTCTGTCATAAGGAACTTAGACCCACATTTTCCTTTCCCCAAGAAAATAATTGTCTCAAATACCCTCATCTTGTAAGAATAAAATGATTGGGTGCATGAGTCAAACTGACATCTAATGGTTCATGAATCCTCTCTAGGAGACTTGGCTTCCATCTATTGGATTCATGGATTCAGTACATCCCTACCTAAATGTAGGATGACCATGCCCCTTGCTCCTATTTCCTTGGTTAGTTAGCTATGGATTTCATTATTATTATCATGCACATGTACATCATATTTACATTGCTAATGCGGTTGACCAACACATGGTTCATTAACCATATTACTGACTGATATACACATATATATTTGGGATGTCCATGGTAGGGCCTTTGCTTTGAGCTTTTCACCATGTTCCATCAATTACATCATTTACATAATTTATGTTAATGGTAAAATGAGGGAAATTACACCGATTTCCCAAGATATGGCCATTTTCTAGATCTAGAGGTATATTGTTTCCAATTACATTTTTATTTTTTAAATCTCTCATATTATTCATATTTTAGCTTGCTTTTCTATTTTATTCTTAGTTTGTTACATTTTTTATCTGTTTATGATCTTTGCCATGCGCTATGTACGAACACGACAAATGAAAAATAGAGGAGAAAGGGTCTTCTTGACTACATATGCTCTTTGTAATGAACTTTATGTGAACTCAAAAAACTAGAAACAATGAAAAAACTTACATTTTCTAGGTACACTAACCATGGTCTAACCCCAAATTTGACAAATTTTGTTTTTTGTTTTTGTGGTTGTGTAAATTTTTCTTGGAATCCAAAAACAAAGTTTTTTGGGTGGGCACACTCTCCAACAATGACAATAAAAACTATATTCTCCTTCATAATATCACTAATTATTATTTTTAACTCACTTGATTGAAAGTTAATGTAACTTTTTGAAAAAGTTAATGTAACTTTAAGTTATAAAGTAACTTCACTGTAAAAGTGCTCACCACTTGTTTTTATAAAAGTGGGTCACTATTTTAAGAAGTGATGTATTTGTAAAAATGAGCTTATATACAAAGTTACTACGGTGGTGTTTGTGCTTCAACCTTTGCTTGTCATGAGGCTCCCCAATTCCCTTTTTGCCTTGTTTTAAAAAATGACACAACTTTGACATCCAGAGTGTATTTTTGTTGTTGGTTTTTTAAATTGATTATTTTATCGAGATATTTACATCTAGACCATTAGTTTATACTTTTGAAGCCATATTATACGTATACTATAATATGACTAGTCAATGTGATATTATGCTTAACAATAACATCTACCTCTCATGGAGAGCCCATATGGAGGATGTCCTATGAAGTAGGGGAATTTACCAAATTACTTTGGGAAAAGACACTGATCCCACTAATGCCAACAAGAAAATAAAAGGTTATGATAAAAATGATAAATCCCGCAGATTAATCGGGATGTCCATCTCCAATGATAAATTCCACCTTCAAGGAAGTGACACATTAGCTTGGGAAAAGTTGGAAACCATATTTGGTAAATTGTAATACCTTGGTCTCGACCATTAGTTCGTAATTATGTTCCTATTTGTTATGTTTTTCTTAACACCATGAGGTATATGCTATAGTGATTATGAACACTGACAAACATGATAATTGTAATATTGATGAAAGATTCCAAGGTTAACTCAAGGTGAGGATAGCGATGTTGCCATGATTCCACCAAAGGGAAAAGTAAGGGGGACCAAAGGGGGAATGGCCTGTTCTTTATGATAAATATTTACTCAATCCTAAACCTCCTGCATGTGATTGTATTATTTTCCAGTTATCCTTAAGTTTATGCTAAACTTGAATTGAAACCCTATCTAAATGAAAGGGGAAACCTAAATATGAGAATTTAGTAATCATATGCCAAAAGTGCCTAGCTCCTTTTTTTAAGTAACTACCTCCGACCTTTGAATAGTCAAGAACGGGGTGGATAAAAGACCCCTCCCTCACACTCATTCTCTCAATTCATGGATGGAAAATTTAACTGAGAAGAGAGGAGATTGGGAAAATGAGGGTTCTTGGAGAGAAAATAAGGGTTTGAAGGAAGAAACTCAACCCAACTCTCATATGAACTACAAAGAGATGAAAGAAAGACTACTAGGTGAGTTTATACACCCGTGAAAGTAGGTAGATACCATTTAAAATCCCTGAAGGTTTCTAGCATATTAGAATGGACAAAGAACCATCGAATTCTTATTAAGTAATTCTCATAATGTTGGAAATGACATCTAGAAGTAGGCAATGTATTGGGCTCACATTGGCCAAACTGAAGAACACAGAGATAAAGGGCATGCTCGAGGGAATAAAAAAAAGAGAAATGGTGACTTATTGTGTTGTATGGATCAAGGTACGAGTGCCAAGAACTATACTAGCTAAAAGGTTGAAAAAAGAACCAAAATAACCGATTTTGACTTGCTTGGTTGGTATATTGGAAGTCTTTAGTGAAAAGAAGAGGGGTTTTGGGAACCTTGACTGTCTTATCTACCCTAATGGTCTTATATTCCAGCACGAGGGTGGCATTATATAGCGGAATAACCTATGGTTGGGAGGTTATCGATCCTCCCACAAACAATTCCCTTGGAGCTTCATCTTGAAAAGATAAGTGTACTCCACCTACTTTTTGTTTCTAAATTAAATATTGTACTCTAATGAGTGCAATAAATTCATTATTTTCTACGAGTATTTGCTATGAAAATCTTGTAGATGATAATGAGCAAATGATTGCTGTGTATATTCAATTTAGATGTAAAATATTTGAATTAATGTTTTGGACTTTTTTTTTAATAGAAACTGAGAAAACATTGTATTTGATTAAAAAAGGTTCTTGCCGAGCCAAGCTTACAGAGGGGGGGAGTTCAGAAAAAGAAGGTTGATGACCTCTAATAGTGCTGCCAGCCTTCTTATGAAAACATTGAGAAGAATGTCCCGATTACTTCTAGAGCTTTTCTAAGAAAATAATTGCTTGCAAGAGTAATCTCTCATGAACTGTGAGCATAGTAGAATGCAAAAGCAAAACATTAATTAGACGGGGAGGTGAAATTCCCCTTAATGAAAGGTTCCAATTGCTTTCGGGAGCCTGAGAAAATATTTGAGGTTGCTTCCTTTTCTCTATGTTCTTTGTTGGTCTTTCACCCTCTGGTGAGGGGAGGAGAAGGGGATGACAAGTATTCAGAATCAGAGATACCCTCTGACGCAGAGGAAGGGACTAAGTATGCCAATCATGCTTGGGATGAAGTGTCATGATCTAACTATTTGAGGTCTCTCTTAGAACCCGAAGAAGCTGGTTTTGGAGAAGCTTGTTTCGCGGTGGGGGAAACAAGAACTGTCTTCGAGGGGCTGGGGGGACCTAGGGGGAATGTGCCCTACTCCAACACATCCACTACTTCAGATTCTTGTGCTTCTACTTCCTAATGTTTTGGATTTCTTTGCATGACAACTATTTGACAAATGACTAAGGGAGGGTAAGTTTTCCTTATCCAATTATGATTGCTAAATGGGTTCTATGAATGAAATGAAACTTATAAAATTTAATGAATGTTTTTTGGAATGTATTCATACATGTATAAATATTGCATTACTCAACCCTAATCAGTGGTTTGGTGTGGAAGAATTCTTGTAGCTTTAAATAGGGTGAAATCCTTGAGTTTTGAGCATAGTAGTAATGTGCAGAACATATTGTAAAGATTGGTTTGTATCTCCCAATTTGGGTAGTTGTGATTTTTTGTATATAATATTTAGACATCAATGTTAAAATGTGCCCCAAAAATCTTAGATACCCATGTTTTCATTTGAGAGATATTAAATATGTAACATAGACCTTTTGGTTTTGAATATTGTAGTAATGCATAGAACACCTTGTAAATATTGATTTAATCTCCAAATTTATGAAGTGGGTAGTTGGGATTTTTTGTATATAATAATTAAGCAACCATGTTAAAATTCTCCCCAAAAATCTAAAATACCCATGTTTCCATTTGTGAGATATCAACTCTACATCAACGTAATTTTCCTTTAAGCCAATGACATGTGTTTAATGGAGGAAATGGGATGCACAACCAAGAAAAAGCCACCAAAATTTGTTAGTGCTCACGAGAAATACCAAAAACCTCTGCAAGTGAATTAGGTACCAAAACACTTTGTTTGACTTATGTATATCTATAGTCCTAGAAATAAAAATTGCGCGTATTAAATGCATGCCAAATATCCATAACCATAAAATAGAAAACATTGCTAAACAATCAAATTAAGACAAGTAAATGGAAGAGAGACAATGGCTTTAAATTCCATTTTCAACCATTTATCTCATCCATTCAAGCTTGAACATTTTTAATTTCTCATTTTCATTTTCATCCATGAAGTTCCTTTGCATGCTTGAATGTGGATTGATTTTATTTGATCTTTGATATGTTTAAGCGATCCAATAGAAATTCCAGCCATCTTCACATTCAAATTACATCTCTTAGTTGGTCATTTCCAAGCTAAAAATTGTTTTATATCGCAATATATTTTTCTTATCCATTAAGCTATTTCACATGTTTGAGTGTTAAATTTGTTTTTAAGCTTGAGTTATAGGCCAAATTAGTGTAATTTTTAGAAATTTATTTGTGCATATTAGACACCATTTCTCTCAAATAATTCAATGCCCAATGCAAGAAATAAATAATCATATATATGCTTGATTGTGAAACGAAGTGGATTGAGCAATGCCATGTAAATTTGTATATTTTTGAAGAAGTAACGAGCCTTTTCCTTGAGCTCTAAGCATATCCAAATGCAACAAATGACTATTGGAAAGTTCATAACAAGACAAACATTGTTGTTAATAAAATTTCAAGCCATGATTCTTATGTATTTAAGCTTTAATAAGTTTTATTTTGCATTATTATTTTCAAGCCTAAATATTTCTTTGCATTCTTGGGATTGAATTTGGTTTAAAAAGATTAAGTTTCGAGCCTTACAAATTACAATTTCAAGCACTAACATGTATCTTTTACAACTTCAAATTTTACATGAATTCAATAATCAATGAATGGATTGACTTATTACATGCTTGCTTATCTATGATTTAATGAGATGAATGTGAGCATAATTGTAGATTTGTTAAGTTGTGAGAATATTTCTTTCAAGATCCGAGAATGATTCCTCAAGAAAAGAAAAGAAAAAAAATGTCAAATAAAATTCAATTTCGAGCCTTCATTGTGTTTGCTTGAATGCATCTAAATATTGTTTAGAGAGCCATGTTACATAAACAAAATGAGACATGAGGTCACCAACTTGAAAAAGAGTTGGTTTCTTTAAATCTAAGTGATTTTTTTGCATTCAAGTCTATCTATCTAAATTCAAAACCCTTAGACTCTTAGTTGAAGAATGCAAGACATCTAAGTCAGAAAAGTGATATATTTATTCTATTCTATCCAAGCTTAGTCTTGTGTATTATACTTTTGTATCTACCTTTAAATCCATTAATGAATCACTAGGGACCAATTATAAAGAACCATCTCTTGAATATTTTTGTGATGCTTTGATTAGAGAGCAAGTTAAGCTCTTCCATCTTGGACTAATTAACACTATAGTTACATCTAGCAAAGCCCTAATGACACAATATAAGGATAAATATATGCATCCAAAGAAGCAAGATAAGGGTCCCAAACCCTCTTATCAAGCCTCTACACCCAATGGTGATAAAGGAAATAGATCAAAAGGAGAGAAGGCTGTTCGACATTGCAATTTTTGTGGGTGAGATGGTCACGTGGAATCTAAGTGTTTGAAGAAGATGGAAACCTTGGAAGCAACACTGAAGAAACATAACACCGACCTTGGATCTTATTCTAACTCTTCTTCCCACTAGACTTTCTACTTTTGGTTTTTCCTTTAATGCATATTATTCTTCTTATTCTTCTAATTAGTGGGTCATTGATTATGGAGCATCTTATCACATGAGGAAGGATAACGCTATTTTTATGCTCTAAACAAATGTAACACCAAACACACATTTGTTGGTGATGATAGATCTATCAATGTTATAGGATCTAGAGAAATTCAACTATATGGTGGTCATTTCAAATATGTATTGTGTGTTACAAGTCTTTCATATGATTTGTTTTTAGTTTATCAGATCACTCATTTTCGTGAAGTTAAGGCTATAACTTTACACCTCACTAAGTTGTAATCCATGACTTCAAAGATCGTAAACATATACTATCAACCATAATTATTAATGATAATACAAGCTTGTACAGATTTAACAACTTTCATCATCACCTTTCCCTCAATTTTTTTTGCTCAGAGAAATGGCTTGAATAAACCATGGCATGAGTGATTTGGTCATTTAAACTATCGCTCATTGCAGCAGCGATGTAATAAAAAAATGGTGATTGGGATTCCTTTCACTTCTGGCATAGATAGTGTTTTTCCTGTGTGCGTTCTCAGCAAACATCATTGGGATAGTTTTGACAAATGTGCCTCTTAGCATGCTTCATCCCCCTTGCAGTTTTCTCACAGTCTATGGTCCGCTTCCTTATCCCTCTTTCTCTAGCTTGAATTTCTTCTGAAATTTCATTGATGACTTTTCCATATGCACTTGGGTTTAATTTCTAAAACTTAAGAATTAAGTTTTTTACATGTTTTTTCCTACAAGGCCCTCGTGGAAAAACAATCTGGACATCAAATACAAAAGTTAAGAACATATAATGGATGCGAATGTGTAAACAATAAATTTACAAATTACTGCACTAATTATGGTAGTCAAATGCAATATATTGTTCCATACACACCATAAAAAATAGTGTTGTTGAGAGAAAGAATCACACATGAAAGGAAATGGCAAATTATATGATCCAATATGAGGGATTAAGTCCTCATTTTGGAAGAAAGCCATTAATTTTTCCAATTCCATATTCAATCACACTTCCTACAAAGGCTTTAAAATATATGTTACAAGAAGAAGCATGGAGTAAAAATATACATAATGTAAGCCACTTTCATGTGTTTGGCAGTGAATAATGGGTTCACATTATCGATGAAAAAGAAAAAACATTACAACGTAAGCGTGAGAAGTGCATGTTTGTTGGATATTTCGAAGATGTAAAAGGTTAAAAACTTCTGCATCCTAAATCTAATGACATTGTTATTAGAAGAGATGTTAAATTTGATGAAAATATTTTGGCATGTGAGCCCATTTCAACATCTATGCCATCTTCACCTTGCAAGCCATCTTTCGTGATTGTGAAACTTCTATTCCCAACTTCTTTGCTTGTGATCCTACTCTAGTTTTTTCTTCATATGATGACAACGAGGATGAAAATCCACCTTCACCAACTCACATTCCTCCAATTGGGTCGATTGAACATGATTCTATAACAATACCACCACATCCTAGATGGGTGTTGTTGTAAATGTAACTTCAAAAGATGTTCTTTGTATTATTATTATTATATTTTATTGTACTTTTATTTTAGTTTTATTGTACCTCCTTTCGGGGATGTTTTTCCCTCCAATTAGAGATGTCATTAATGTAATTGGTCCTATAAGAGTCGAGGTAAATCCTCTGTTATAAGTCAGGCAATATTCCCCAGGATAATAAGTATAAAATTTGATTTTGAGTCTCCCTATGAGAAGTCAACCCAATAATGTATAGAAGTCAGCCCTGTTGGGTCAAAAGGTCACCCAATTGAAGAATACAAATAGGGAGGCACTCTCCCTCATTTGGACACACAACAATCACAAGCAAGTTCGCTCCAAGAGAGAGAAAGACAAGTTCGTTGGACTAGAAGAAGAATAAGCTGCATAAGACATCTTATCTTTGGGTTTTCTATATTTTCGACATTGTACTAAGTGACGAATCTACACATAAGAAGTTGTTGGGTTTTCTCCCTTGTGGTTTTTGAGTATAAAATTCTTTGTTTCTTTCTTTATGCTGTGATTTTCTATATTTCAGAGATCTTAGCAAATTAGATTAAATATCTAACATATTTGAATTAAAGTGGAAACTCTAACATGGTATCATAGGCACCCTAAAAGAAGTCATTGTGCAGCTGCAAAAACTAGGGTTTCCAAGATTCGACATTTTTCTCCACAAACTTTATAGAAAACAGGGTTAGGATAACTCGCCTCAAGGAGTCACATCTTTTGGTGGAGGGAGATTTCAGTTTGAAGAAGTTTCATTTTTGACCTCATCATTATTGTTGAGAGAAAATAGGGCATCATATTTTTGGAGCTTCCATCCACCAATCCGGGAAAAGGATGCCACTGGACAACTGGCTAACCGAGGGTTTGATTGAAAAATTAGGGTTTCTCTATCAAACCCTAGGTTAGCCAGGTCAAGAAGCAGTTTGGGTATCTCAAATTGGTAAGATATATTTCCTTGTTATTTCCATTTGAGGTTCTCATATCAAGATTTTGAATCATACCAAGCTAGAGGATAATCTTGAAGGGGTTGACAACTTCCGAGCATGGAAGTATAAAATCTATCTTATCTTAGAAGAGAATGGCTTGGACAAGTATGTCACTGAGGAGGTTCCAGAACCAGAGGGAGATGAGGTCAAGGCTACTCACAAGAAGAATTTGATAAGAGACAAGAGGATTCTTACAGACTCCATCAAATATCATCTCATCCCTCATGTTTCTTCATTGAAGACTACCAAGAAGATAGATGATTTTTCCAAGCTATATGATGGGAAGAACATCAACCGAAAGATGACCTTGAGAAACCAACTCAAGAACGTGAAGATTCGATATTTAGAGACTATCCAATCTTACTTCTTAGGGGTCTCTCAAATTAAGGAACACCTTGAAGCTATTGAAGATAATTTTGAAGAAGGAGAGATAGTAATGACCACATTAAATGGCCTTCCCAAATCATGGGACTCTTTCATCGGTGGAATATGCACTAAAAAGAAACTTATCGAGTTCAGTAGATTATGGGAGGAATGCACTTAAGAAGAAGCTCAACTAGTATCGAAGGAAGAGAATATGGAAGCTAATGATGACCAAGTGCTAACAACTCATGTAAAGAAGGACTGAAGAAAGAAAGAGGATCAACCTCACAGAAGGCCCAAAAGATTCCAAAATAATCAAATATCCAAATGTGACTTCTCCAGTCTCAGATGTTATACATATGATGAGAAAGGCCACTTTGCAAGAGATTGTCCCAGAAAGAAGGGATACTTAGGAATAAACAAAATAATAAAACATCATGCTTGCCTTGCTAAAGAATATGAACCAAAAAGGAAAAGGATAAGAGAAGATTCTTCAAGTGATGAAGAATATGTTTTGTTCTCAAATCTTACAAGTACCATCACCCATGGAAGCAATGATTGGCTTATGGATAATGGAGCTTCCAAGCACATGACATGATACAAAGAGTATTTTATCAACCTATCAGAACATGAGTCACCTCACAAGGTGAAACTTGGAGATGAATACCAGTATCCTATCAAAGGGAGTGGAGAAACTTCTTACAAGTTGGGCTCAGGAAAATCAATGAAGATGAAGGATGTTCTCTACATACCAGTTTTGAAGAAGAATCTCCTCTCCATTTCAGCTTTAGATGCTAAAGGATTTTGTATTGCATTTCTTGATGGCCATGTACTCAGGTGGAAACAAAGGAAAACAACATATGATGCAACAATAATTGGAGAGCAAGAGCGATGCCTGTATAAATTGAAGGGACAACCCGAACAATCCTTGGTTCATGACTCTATGGAACCAAGCGAACTATGGCACCGAATACTTGCACATGTACACTATAGAGAACAACCAATTGCAAGCAAGGAAGTATCAGGTATACCTGAGATTCAAACAAAACATGAAGGTATTTTCAAATTATGTGCACAAGGGAAGAATGTGAAGAAACCATTTCCTAGTAGTGAAAGCAAAGTGAAAGAAATTTTGGAAATAATCCACTCATACGTATGCGGCTCCATGTTATCCATCTCCTTAAGTGGGTATGCATACTATGTTTATTTCATAGATGATTACTCATGAAAAACATGGATTTATTTCTTGAAAAACAAAGATGAATTTTTTAATAAGTTCACGGAATTCAAAGATTTGGTAGAGAAAAACACTGATAGGAAGATCAAGACTCTACAATTAGATAATGGTGGTGAATTCACTTCAGAATAATTCAAATATCTATGTAGAGAATATGGGATTAAGAGGGAGTTGATCACTCCCTACAATCCTCATCAAAATGGCATTGTAGAATGGAAGAAAAGAACAACAATGAAAGCATAAAAGGCAATGCTTCATGAGAAAGACCTTCCAATGCATGTATGGGAATAATCAACAAGAATAATTGTGTATGTAAAAATCATAACACCTCATAGTGTCTTGGATAACAAGACCCCAGAAGAAGCTTTCTCATGAGAGAAAACATAAGTTAGGCATCTCAAAATATTTGGCTGCCCGGTATACATACATGTCCCCAAATAAAAGAGGAAAAAATAGACCCTTTAGGCAGGAAAGAAGGACATATTTGTGGGATATTGTGACACTTCAAAATCATACTGAATATACTTTGTAGGATTCAAGAAGATGAAAACCAGCCGAGACATTACTTTTGATGAAGACTCAACTTACAATAAGTAAAGACAATCCCATATTGAAGAAACTAGGTAACTCGAAGTTCTCAGAATCAAAGATACAATTATGGAAGAAAATATTCAAGAAGGCCATGAAGAACATGACCTGAAAGAACCTCAGAGACCTGTAGATCCACCTCGTGAAAATAATTCCTACAAGAGAAGACCAACATGGGAACGAGAAGCTATCCAAGATGCAGAGAGATATGAAGCTCTAGATGGGACTTCCATAGAGAGAAATATACCGAGACCATATTCCAACTACGTGGCACTACTTTGTGACATTATTGATGAAGAACCGTCGAACTATGAGGAAGCTACATAAAAGAAAGCATGGAAGGATGCCATGATTGAAGAGTATCAGTCAATCATGAAGAATGATGTCTGGGAGGTGGTCTCGAGACATAAGAGAAGTTTGTAGTGTCTTCCAAATGGATATACAAGACCAAGCATACATCAGGTGAAAGCATAGAAAAATACAAGGCAAGATTTGTAGCACATAGCTTCTCCCAGAAAGAAGGAATAGATTATGAGGAGACATTTGCACTGGTAGCAATATACACTTCCATCATATCTGTACTAGCATTAGATGCAGTATTGAAATTGAATATACAGAAGATGGATGTCAAGACATATTTCTTGAATGGTGTAGTTGAATATCAAGTGTACATGGAGCAAACACTGGGATTTGAGACACATGACAGGAAAACTCATGTGTGCAAGTTAAAGAAGGGGTTGTACGGTTTGAAGTAGGTACCCAGGATGTGGTACAATAGGATGGATAGTTTTCTGATGAGATTAGGCTTTACCAAGTGTTATAGCGGATTTCACCACTCTAGGTGAATCACACTTTGTATGGAATTCCCCTGTCCCGCTGCAGACTCTTTAGACCCCATGGACCATTTTTTATCCTTTGATGTTTCCTTGATCATCCCTAAAACTATATGAAAAATGATATACGTGGATTTTTACTCGATAACCGTGTACATACGCGGGTTTGACCCCTATAACCGTGTACATCGGGATGTGTGCATAATCCAAATCATTTTGGAGTTTTCCTTGACATGGATCCGACTCATTTGACTCCTGGCCTTCCATATGCCTTGAGATCGCTCGGATTCGACCCTTCATTATCCCTTGTGAAGCTATATAAGGAACCCCTTGGTACATTGAAGGCATATAGAGAGATTGAAAGCAAAGAAACTATAGTCCATTGTTGTCGGAATTTATACTTGAGTCTGCATCCCTTTGTCCCTTAGGAGCACTTTTGTGTTCTTCCCAAGCTTGCCTTTTGCTAGTGAGCTTGCTATCATGAGATGGAGGATTGAGGTGGTGGAGGCCCAAGTGGGGGATTAAGTTTCTCCGGTTTGCAGACTTGCCGTCAGAGGTTGTATCTATCTTGTAATCTCTGATTTATATTAATAAGAACTATCTTTTCCTATCCAATGATGTGTATTTGATTGAATATTGTATCCATTGGAATATGTCAAATTCTTTTACATTATTGATTATATATGATAGAATAGATCTAACACCATGATATATAGTATGCTTGTATTGTTTACTTGTTGTTGAGGAAGTATTATATCAATTCAAGCTGAATATTGGAAAGCTCAACAGGGATCTACTTCAACCGTCCGGAATAAGGTACGAGGTCTGATCCTTTAGTGTTAGACATTTTATTTCTATTGCATATTGGGAAAGATTGATTTCTGGAGTCAAAGCTATTTGTTGCGGTACCCCAAGCCATAGGAATTTCTCTCCATAACAGAATTGGCGACTCCGCTGGGGAGTTCCTAGTAGTTTTCCTTTGGGGGTGATTTTCTCGGCATTCAATGTATTTGAATTGCTCTTTCTCTCTTGTTTCTGTGTCAGGTCTGGAGGCATGTATGCCTGGTAGAGTCTGATTGGAATGAAGTTTGTCTCAGCTTGTCTGTTTTCCTTGTGTTATGCACCTTTTCTTCCTGTACGCGTGTTTTTGATTTACAGTCGCGTATACACGTGGCGAACAATTGCGTATACCCTGGATTTTTCCCTTTTTGTGGAAGTTAATTGGTTTCTGGGTGAATTTTGTTAGTTGCTGAGTCTCCTTTGGCACTGCCTGAGTTTGTTTTGACCACTGTTTCTGACCGGAAACGTTTTTTTAGCCTAAATTTTTTTTTAGGAAAGTTCTTGTCATGGCATTTTTGTTTTTTTGTTTGAGATTAGTGCATTAGAGTTCTTTTACCTTAGTGCTTTTCTTGGATGCTGTCTATGTGTGCTTGCAGAGTCTGGGGGTGGTAGAATCATTCTTTTGCTTTTTGCATCTATTATATTTTGAAAAAATCTAAAAACATTTGCTTATCATAATGCATTGCATTTTGCACTTTGCATTGTACTTGCACTAGATCTAGATTTGCTTTGGAGTACTAGTTAGGACTTCATATAGGAAAAATTTGCATTCATCATTTGAAGAAGAATTGTGCATTTCATGTAGTAGCATGCCCTGTTTACATGGACACAATGCATTTGCATTGATTGTTACGGTGTGCATTTTACTTCATGTTGCGTCATAACACCACTAGTTGCACGACCATATCCCATTTTTGAGTAATAAAGCCAACTAAAATCAACGCTAATTAAAATGAATTACACTCTTTTCTTTTCTAGGGTGCACCAATAAGCTTAGGTTTTAGGATCTTGGAATAGTTCATTGTAAGTCAATTTTCCAAGATCACTAAACAACAACATCTAGGTGTCCGTCCAGGGAGTGTGTGAAATCCTTGGTATAACCATCGTTCTCAGGATCCTCCTCTCAAACAGGAGTTAAGCACGAGGCAGTGTGAGTGGTTATTGATTGGGATGACCCCTAGTCATAACTGAGTAGCACCGGAGATATTTCTAGGATTGTATTCGTATCTGGGGGCTCTTTCGAGATTTTCAGGCTTTGCTACCCTGCCCATACGGTCAATCTCGCCTGCGACTGTCCGCCTGAGCTTTGATTATATTGAGGCGACCTTAGTGACCTTACCTAGGATATCGAGGGGTAACTTGTAGAGGTTATTCTGCATGTGTCCCGGCCGGGTTGGGGTCGGACAGCACAGTCGCTTTACGCGATGAAGCTGAGGGCCACAATAATTGGTTACGTACCTCCGCTTGTTGTGTATGGGAGTCTCAGGCCTCTCCTAGGTGAGACATACCTGCTTCATTCGGGAGCTCACTTATCCAGCCCTTGTTTGCTTGCATTTGGATTTAGATTTTATTAGTGATTGCTCTGTGCACGCTATTTGGCCTAGGGTTTACGTAAATAGAGAGTCTTTGCTATTTTTGTTTTGAGTCATTGTGGATTCGAGTGCGGTTCCGCGCCGTTCTCGTCAGCTAGCAGGAATTTCGCCTTCCACTTCTCCTCCTCCTTTGGGAGAGAGACCTAGATAGTCCAGGCAGACTATGTCACACACTGATTCACATACCATGGAGGATCATTCAGAGACTATTCCTGAGCCACCTCCTCCCATTCGTGTTGACGATGGGGAATTTAATCCTACATACGATCCTTCACCTGACCTAGCTGAGTTCGGTCCTGTGATTTCCCAGATAGGATCTTTGCATGATAGACCTAATCACCCTAGGGATGATTCCCCATTGACACGTTACCGGTATGGAATGCTGGAAGATGCCGATACTCACTTTGAACCTGCCAGCACTAGCTACAGTAGTTATGCTACGACTGGTTTTCCTATGCATGATTTGACATTTCATGTCGAATCCGACTTTGAGCCTAGCACTATGCCTAGGGGAAATCCCATTCCTTACCTTACAGAGAGGTTTGGGAGTACTAGTCACATTGCACCTTCCGTCCCAGTGGTGGAAGCTACATCTCATCCCCCTCATAGGTCTAGGGTTAGTGATCCGATTAGGATACCAGGTCCGAGACGGGTGACGATAGGCGGTAGTACATATCTTATTACTCAAATTACTTCATCCTCGATTTCGAGTTCTTCAAATGTACATCCTCCACCTTATCCACGTGGTCCTTCGAGCCGATATATGGCTACGAGTCAAGTCCATACTGCAGTTACTAGGCCGATTGTGTCTCAAGTTCATATACCACCCGTTGCTTCGGGAGGCTATATTCACACTTATAGTGGTCAGCTTGTTACGTCCAGGGAATATATAACTACTTCTGGTATGTATGTTCCCCCTTCCGGAGCTTATCTTCCCACCTACGGAGTGTCCCATGGGACATCGCATGCGATGACCTATGGACCTTATTACGGTTCGTAGTATGGACAGGTTTCTTCACCTTACGGAGACGGGTATCAACAACCTGCTTACTCTCCTAATTATGGCTTCGTAGCTCCTACTAGTCAAGGTCCACCTTACTATGGTACTTCCACGTCACCTTATATAGGTTAGACATGAGGAGGACACTATGGCCAAGGCCATGGTGGTGGTCAAACCTATGTGAACCAGGGAGCGGTCCATCGACCTCATCATCCTAGGCTCCCTTTCCTCGCGACGCTTAACCTTCCTGACTTATTGAGACTTACGAACGATCCCGTGGCTCATGACCCGGCTTGGCCGGCTATCCCTACCAAGCTTCCTTCGGACATACCTAAGTTTGAAGGCAAACCGGGAGAGGATCCGAGCGAACACGTTACCACATTTCACCTTTGGTGCTCTTCGAATTTGTTACATCAGGACTCAGTTCGCTTGCAACTATTTCAACGCACCCTCACGGGGCCTGCTGTGAAATGGTATATAGAGTTACCAAAGGGAGATTTTACCTTTTTCGACGATCTTGCGATGACTTTTCTTAATCACTTCCAGCTACCAGTGCGCCATGATGTTGGTACTGAACTCTTGTCGACATTTTGGCAAGATAAAGCCACGCATATTTCTGATCATATTCAGGAGTGGTGTAGATGAAAGAGATTAATTAAAGCTTTTATACCGCCGGAGTTCCTTCTTGAGTGGTTCCTCAAGTCTTTATTGCCATATATCATGAAGGATGTTTCTACATCCGGAGTGCAGAATGAGGAACAAGCAATATTTAGGGCACAGGAACTGGACTTGATTTATGCTCAGTCTGGTTTGTTGTATGAGATTATTCCCAATGCTCCTCGTTCTAGTTTCGATCCCAAGATCAAACCTGGACCACATGCCGATGGCATTGTGGGTTGTGCAAGTGCGAAACCTGCAGATTCGGTTGCAAAACAAGTTAGTTAATTGTCGCTCAAACAGTCTGCTTCGGGACAAGCTACGACTTCGTCTCAACCCACCCAAACGATGAATGTAATTTCTGTGCAATCGTTGGACTAGAAGGGTAACCAGCAACCTAGACGGAATAGAAAAAAGGGTAAGAATAATAATCGAAAGGGTGGGAATAGGAATGAGAATGCTACCAATAATGACAAGAACGGTCAGAATGCTGGTGGGGACAAGCAAGCGAAATGTAAGGTTAAGTTCCCTTGCAAGCTATGTAAGGATGATCACCTCACTTACTTGTGCCCTCGAATTGATGAAGCTTCAAGACTCTTAGCACAAGGCCCAGCTGTGATAACGAACCCTTTACCACATAACCAGAATATGAACTCGAAGTCCCAGAAGCAATCTAGTGAGAATGATCCACCAGAGACTAGTGCTCATGGGTGCATTAACATGGTCCGTGCTGCCAAGGTTGTGACTCGTGCGAAAGATTATGGATCGTCACAACCCAACCCAGGCAAAGAACCTGATCCACCAGGAACCCCTTTGTGCATTGAGAAACCTGCGGATAAACCTGAGACTACACCTCGCATTCCTAAGGGGGTACTTACACGCTCGGGGAATAATCCAAATGCCCGAGCCACCCAGAATTATTCAGTTGTCGAGGATTTGGGCCATACTCCTTGTGCGATGTTTGCATTGGAAGTGCTTCAGATTTGTCCTTCGCAAAGGAAGGCTTTGCTTTCTGCTCTTGGTGTGAACGGTGATGATTCTTCCTCAGTGATCAAATTTGAAACCGCAGGTCATCAGCCTCGCTTGCCCTACTATGTGTCACTTTTGGTACATGTAGAATGTCTTAATATGATCGTCAAGCGCATTGTGATTGACGAGGGCGCTGCTGCATCTGTGATGTCTTTGTCCTGTTGGAAGGGTCTTGGTTCTCCTAAGTTGTCGAAATCAGCGACTATGTTAACTACTTTTGATGGGAGATCTTTTAGGCTGTACGACATCATTCCGTCCCTTAAAGTCCATTTGGGGGGGAAGACCGTTGCGATAGAGGTTGAGGTGGTTGATGCGCCCCTCGACTACAATCTCTTGCTGGGTCGGAACTGGATGTATAGTATGCAAGCCATTTCTTCTTCCTTGTTCCACGTTGTATGCTTTCCACATAACGAGAATATTGTAACGATTGATCAAATGACATTCAAGAATTCCCCTGTTATTGCATCTTCAGGAGCTTCGGTCCCAATAGTTGAACACTCTCAGCTGGAAACTAGGAGTGTGGGTGTAGGCATGTATCCATCCCTCATCGGAAGCTTTAGATGTCCTGCGTTGGTCCTCATGATAGGATCTTGTTCCGATAAGGCTTTGACTTCTACGACCTCAGTGTCTTTTCGCACGACTCATATGGAAGATCCTTGGATTCTTCCTACACTGAGTATTTCAAGTGAGCCTGTCGAGACCAACGTGCCGCTTCCTGCAACCATGATAGCTTATCAAGCCAATCTTCAGAATGTTGCAGAGCCTTGTTCTTCCTCTTCGCGGACGGAAGAGGAAGACCCCTATGTGCTTCCAGCATGGGCAGTATAGTCTTCTCATGCCCATGACTGCCTGGATACGGTTTTCCCTTCAGATGAAGCGATCATCAAGGCTATGTCGGGCGTTGAGCCGCCATGGGAGGAACTTCATCATAGATCATATTTCCTTCCACTGCTTGACCGTTTGGAGCATGAGGATTATAGGGAGATTCTTAGTTAGAGAGTTGGTAGTCCCATGATTCCATTAAGCTCTCCTGGTCAGATGGCTGATGGGAACATGGAGAACATATCTTCCACGATTTCTATCAACATCTCTCGAAATCCTGGCACCATTGAGAATGTCTATATTGGGGCGGAATGTTCCCATGCTGAGATTCTCGAATATACTGAGCTATTCAAGGAATTACGTGATATTTTTTCTTGGTCTTATGATGAGATGCCAGGTATCGACCCTCGGATTGTCAAACATGAGATTAAGACTTACCCCAACGCTAAGCCTGTTCGACAACGTTTACACGCCGTGAATCCTAGGAAAGCACCCGCCATTAAGGCAGAGATAGAGAAGCTGTTGAAAGCTGGTTTCATCTATCCCATTCCCTTAACAGAGTGGGTTTCAAACCCCATTCCGATGGATAAGAAGCAGGGAGCGATCCAAATATGCACTGATTTCCGTGATTTAAATCGTGCATGTCCTAAGGATAACTTCCCCACACCATTTATAGATAAGATTTTGGATGAGTGTGCGGGTAGCGAGGTGTTCTCCTTTATGGATGACTTTTCCGGGTATAATCAGATCCAGATTAAACCTGAGGACCAACACAAGACTGCATTTATTTGTCCTTGGGGAACGTTTGCATATCGAAAGATGCCTTTCGGCCTTAAAAAGGTCGGAGCTACATTTCAGCGGGCGATGACCTTGATTTTCCACGATTTCAAGTCTATTATTGAAGTATTTTTGGATGACCTCGCTGCTCATTCTCGTATGAGAATGCGTCATTCATATCACTTGAGATTAGTCTTCGAAAGATACCGGCACTATTTAGTTCGATTAAATCCTCATAAGTGCATATTTTGCGTGAAGTCAGGTCGTTTACTAGGATTCATCATTTCAAAGGAGGGCATAAGAGTCGATCCCTTAAAGGTTGAGGCAATACTTCAGTTGTCTCCCTTGAGGAACATTCGTCATCTTCAGTGTTTGCAAGGTATGGAAAACTTCTTACGAATATTTGTGGTCAACTTTTCCAATTTGACTAGAGGCTTCATGCGTCTCTTGAAGAAGGATACTCCCTTTGAATGGGATGAGCGAGCCCAGGAGTCCTTCGATGCACTTAAGTGAGCCCTAGCATCGGCCCCAGTGATTAGTCCTCCGGATTATAGCCGTGATTTCCTATTATATGTGGCCGCGTCTTTAGAGATGATTGGTATGGTATTGGTTCAGGAGGATGAGGAGATCCAGGAGCATGTCATATATTATCTGAGCCGAAACCTTATTGACGCAGAGATTCATTATTCTCATGTCAAGAATCTTGCCTTAGCAACTGTACATGCAGTTCAACGTTTGAGACATTATATTCTCCTTCGCCAGACCTCGGTTGTGGCCCATGTCAATCCATTTCAGTTCGTCCTCACACGAAGGATGATTGGGGGAAAGTATAATAAATGGATTTTCATCCTGCAAGAGTTTGATCTTGAATTTGTTTCGGCAAAGTCGAAGAAGTCGTTAATTTTTGTAGAGCTTATATCGTATTTCCCGAGCGAGGCCGAGGAGTTGGTTTGTGAAGATACGTTTGTCGATGAACACATCTTCTTAATCTCAACGTCTGACCCATGGTATGGAGATATCATAGTATATCTGCAAACACAGAGGACCCCTCATTAGAGGAACTTTCAACTCAAAATGGGCCTCCTAAAATGAATTCATAAAATAATATTTAAAATAATAAAATAATATTTATTAATTTTGGAGGAAGAAAAGAAAAAAACTACTTTTTTTGTTTGTATTTTTGACATATCTCCTTGTGTTTTTACTCAAATTTCGATCGGAAGAGCTCGTTGTATGCGGAATTAAATTCTGCATCCAATGAGTACCCACTCGGCATACTTTTGACAGACCCCGCTACCCCAAAAACAAGAAATACTTGAAAAAATGAAATGATGACATCATCATTCCATTTTTTCAGGTAGCGGGGTCCATCAAAAGTATGCCAAGTGGGTACTCGTTGGATGCAGAATTTAATTCTGCATCCAACGAGCTCTCCCAATTGAAATTTGAGTAAAACGACAGGGAGATATGTCAAAAATACAAACAAAAAAAGTAGTTTTTTTTATGATACCTTTCCCCAGATTTATATTAAAAAAGTGTTTAAGACCTATACGGTATTTCAAATTTAAAGCAATTTCATTGGCTAACACATGATGAAATGGAATTTGAATAAAAGTTAAAAGGCCCATTTTGAGTTGAAATTTCCTTTAATGACTCACCTCTCGCGAGATGAACGACGACGATTACGTCACGTCTCTAAGAACTACCTTATAGTGGACAATAATTTGTACCTCCGTGGGGTAGATTCCATTTTACGACATTGTTTAACTCATGAGGAGGCTGAGGTTGTGCTAAATGATTGCCATGGAGGGGCGTGTCGTGGTCATTTATCTAGGCTTTCTACAGCTCAAAATATTTTGAGAACGGGTTATTTCTGGCCGTCGATCTTTAAAGATTGTGTTGATGCGGTCAAGAGGTGCCACCCTTGCTAGGTGTTCGCATGAAATATGCGCTCAAAGCCTGCCCCGTTACATCCCATTATCACCGCCCGTCCCTTCACCAAGTGGGGGCTCGATTTTATGGATTGCAACCCAGCTTCGGCTGGGGGGCACCATCATATTATAGTGGCTATGGATTATTTCACGAAATGGGATGAGGCAATGCCTACAGTAAAATCCGACGGTGAGACAACCGCTCACTTCGTATTCAACCAAATCATTACTTGGTTCAGGATTCTGAAAGAGCTTGTCACTGACCATGGATCGCACTTTTAGAACCGTATGATGGAAGAGTTGGCATCCAAGTTAGGGTATAAGCAAGAGCACTCCTCTTCTTACTACCCCCAAGAGAATGGACAAGTTGAAGCAGTGAACAAATCACTTAATTCCATTCTCCAACGAACCATCGCACATAGCAAGATGAGTTGGCACATTATGTTATACCCTGCTTTGTGGGTATATTGAACCGTGGTTAAGACTGCCACTGGTTTTTCTCCATATCAGCTTGTGCATGGAGTGGAGTCGATATTGCCAGTTGAATGCGAGATTCCTTTGTTGAAGCTAGCTGTGGAACTCTTACCAGACACTTCACCTTTGGAGGAGCGTTTGGTTCACCTCGAGCAACTTGATGAGCAGCGTCGAGATGCCTTGGTGGCTCTAGAGGTTAATAAACGTCGCGTTAAGGTCCAATATGACAAGTCTGTCTGTCCAAGAGTGTTTAGTGAAGGAGACTTGGTCCTTTTGTGGGATCAATCGAAAGAACCCTTGGGGGAAGGGAAATTTAATCCTATGTGGAGTGGTCCTTACATGGTCAAGCGTTTCTTAGAGAAGGGTGCCTATGAGTTAGTCAATTACGAAGGCACAGCTTTGGTGGAGCCTAGAAATGGGCTCTATCTCAAAAAATACTATGCATTATCTTTAGCCAAGGCTGCTTGTTGTATATTATTATACAGCTTTGCATAGTTAGGTCTTTTTCTTATCATGATCAGGTTTGTGATTAGTTTCCATTTCTTTTGGCAGATGTCAATGGAATCTTCCACCTACATAGGATTCGCGGATGGTGCAAGCCGTCACACTCAGCACTTAGCCTCTGCTGCTTGGGTGATTTATACTCCTATGGGTCAGGTACTGTCTTCAGGAGGTGTATGTCTACGGCCATCTTCCAACAATGTTGCTGAATATAGTGCCATTATCGAGCTTCTATGGGATGCCATTTCACATGGCGTTCTATCTCTTGAGGTACGTCTTGATTCAGAGTTAGTAGTGTCATAGCTCAATGGTTTGTACCATGTTAGAGATCCGACGTTATTGAGAAGATTCGTACGTGTGAGATTGTTAGAACGACAATTTGACAGTATCACATATATACACATTTCAAGAAATGATAATCAAGTTGCTGACTCATATGCTAACTACGTGTTAGATTGGCATTTGTTTCATTCATAATAAATTAATCACAAACATTTTTACACATGTAAATAAATAAACCGATCACCATAAAACCTTTTATATATATCAAAAATGTGGTAATACATAGTGTCATATACAAAAGTGGAGCTTTCAAAGCTTCCATCATATAATACATGGTCGTACAAAACATATACACTCCCAGGTATCTAATCCTATGGAGGGGGAGGGTTGTGATCATGATACGTCACTACGGCTCTAGCTAGCCGCCGAAATAAGCGCACCCATGTGCGTGGCACACTCACCACCTGTTGCTGCATGGCCTTAGGCAAGTCCTCGACTTGCGCCATGGGAACCCTATGAGTCAGTCGCACGAAGTTGGTATGAATGCTCTGGAGCGTTCGCTTCGCATCCACACCTATGATGTCATCCCCTCTTCCCCTCTGTCTATAACGTGGGAAGCCCTCTGGTCACCGTGGTCCCACATCTGCACATGAATGGTAGATGTCACTATGTGTTGTCATGCAAAAACATGTCTTTTTGATTCCACATAATCAAGAAAATACAAAAAATTAAATAACTCAAAAAAATTTGGAAAAGAGTCAGAGTCGAGATTCGGTACCTATCTCTCCATATGTCGATCCTGGTGGCAATGGCATGTCCGGATCCCCCCGAAAATCTATCCCTCCATAGGGGTAGTCATTTATGGCAACAATCTGTCGTCGCCACCATGGAAAGAAGTCAGCTGGATATGGGTTGGCCACCCTACCACCCCCCAGTCTGCGCATAGTATCTGCCCAACATCGTTGGGCCAGATCTCGAATCCCGTGGAGAGGAACGTCCACTCTAGGGCTCAATCCTGGAACACGCTCAAAGAAAAACGTGCTCAATATGCTACTAAACCTGAAGTTCCGTATCCTGCCTGCCTTACACTCACTGAGCTGGTGTTTCATGTTGCTCAGTAGTGTAGTACTCCAGTCGTATATGGTCGGTCTCATACACTCCACCGCATAGAACATCAGTGGCTGCGAGGCCTGATGGAGTGAGGCTAAGCCTACTATCCTACCCAGCATCAGTAGTATGGCCTTTAGGCCCAGCACTTGTATAGCATTGGTGGGGACTTGACTTCCCACCTTCTCAGTATCTGGGTAGCATTACACAGCTACGTACTCATCGATATTAAGCCCACCGCTTGGCCCACCTCGGGAACGAAGGTTCACCACCTCCCCTCGTCTAGATAGACCTGTGATAAAGTATATGTCTTCCACCTCTATGGCGAGAGACATCCCATCTATCCTGAAGGACTCTGAGTCTAGATCCCAATAGTCTACCAGCATCTCTAGCAGTCTTGGTTTGGCCCTCAAACCACCAAGGCACCAAAACTTGTAGAGTCTGCATGCTCAAAGAGCTTGTTGAGCCATCATGTCAGCCCTTACAGCTTCCTCTACTTCACCATGCTCGAGCTCTCTCCATTATAGCACCATCTTGCAGGAGAAATTGCCATTTTTCCCATTAGATTCTTATAAATTTACTTGCGCAGCGTCATACGCGACTGTTTTGCAAACAACCGCGTATGTACGAGGGTTCTAGCCTCTTTTCCGCGTATAGCCAGCCCCATACACGGAAAAAGCTTCGATATCCACGTGGGCTGCAGTGCTCATGTAGAGATGGCCTAAACTACCTCATTTCACCATGAAAATCAACAAAAAATATATTGAAATGCATGAGGAGAGCATGAGTAACTACTTGGAAGAAACGGTTGTGAATTCCGCCAGCTGGATCTCCTGGAATTTGTAGTTGAAAATCAGAGCTCCAATGGGTAAAAGTTTCAAATGATTTATGTTTTTTACTATTTATAGAAAAATTTTACCCCCTTTCCTATAGTTTTGATAGTTTCTAACAATTTTGGATCGTTTCTGACATAATTTGTGATGTAGAAGACCATTTTCAGTGCCGTTTCAGCCATTGGATTGACCCGTTCATACTGATCTTAGGTATAACATCTACACTAGCATATAGGTTAGGTTCACCACCATTTTCATTTTTCATGACCTTATGACCATGTCACCATGACCTTAGGTACGAACCCACTCTATTATGTCACGGAACCTTCTTGCTGCTTTAGAAGTGGCATGATGTGAGTGGTAGAGCTTCACCTTACATGGGTACCCTAGTTAGCGCCTTATTTGAATTTGGTGCCCATGTCGACGTTTTCTCCTTTAGGGTGTGGGAGTCCATTGTATAGTACTACCATGACATTTCGCAAGAGCCATGATACTCCTCTTGATCTTATGCTGGCCTATTTCCCTCTGGACTCCCCCTACGTCAAGTTGTGAATGCATTATCATGAGCTTTGCCTGCCTTATTGAGCTTTATTCCGGCTCCCTTGACATTGCGTTTTAGCCATATAGCCCGAGCTTGTCTCATGTCTAGCCATGCAGAGCCGTTTTTATATCCTTCGCAGCTTGATTCCCTTTTTACCGGGAGGGGATTTTCCCCCGAGTGTCGATATCCTACACATGTATCCTTGCATTGAGCATAGGTATGTTCCACTGCTTGGAACTAGTTTGTTTTCCCTGATGACACTCGTCTCCTCCTAGTTTTTAACTATAAAGCTAGTTTATTCTTTTTTCAAGGTTTTCAAATAACTGAAAAAGTCCAAAAAATAAAATAAAAAAACCAAAAAGCCGGACAAGGAAATATATTATCTTTGGCAGCTGTCGAGTCGTGTCGCCTTCGAACAGAGCACTGTATATCACATCCATTGGTTGGGTTATAGTTTGACTTAGGAGCTGTACTTGTTTATCTGAGTTTATCTCCACTGACTGGTTAAGCTTCCAGTCCCTATGGAGCCTCTGTTGATGCCTCCTGTGTCACAGAGATGTCCTAGTTTGTATATCGAGTCTATGCTACCTTCATTCAGTCACCATACGCCGTTATGCTCTTGTTCGAAGGAAGTTGAAACCTGTGTCGACCATTCCTCAGTTATCTTGACTTTGCATGTCAGCCATTCCTGGTACAGTTACTAGTTCGTGCACCTTATGATCGAGTCCTTCCACATTAGACAGCTTTGCTGAGTACCTCGTGTTGGATGATGGGGGATGCCTTAATGCCCTCCTTCCAGCGGATTTCATCCCATCGACTTCAGATCATTTATTCTGGGATTGGAATCTAGAGTCCTTTTGAGTGCCTTGAGACTTGCAGTCATCAGTGGCAGGTTCTCTTGCCATCAACAGTTTCTTGGGAATACATCAATGTCCCCTGATCAATGGATTCTCTCAAGTGTTTGACCTCAACACATCTATTCACACTTGTTAGTTTGCACTCTAGTACCTTGATTCCAATTTTCATTATT
>LPNX010565657.1:189009-358504 GCA_001517045.1 Pseudotsuga menziesii | reverse complement strand
CACCATGATATATAGTATGCTTGTATTGTTTACTTGTTGTTGAGGAAGTGTTATATCAATTCAAGCTGAAGATTGGAAAGCTCAATGGGGATCTACTTCAATCGTCTGAAAGAAGGTACGAGGTCTGATCCTTTAGTGTTAGACATTTTATTTCTATTGCATATTGGGAAAGATTGATTTCTGGAGTCAAAGCTGTCTGTTGTAGTACCCCAAGCCATAGGAATTTCTCTCCGTAACACCAAGAGTAAAGCATATTCCAACCTCTACTTCAATGTTGATGGAGGAAGGCCAATGATACTCCTACTATATGTAGTTGACTTGTTCCTTACAGGTGAGGGCGATCTCATTGCAGATATAAAGAGGATAATTGCCACAGAATTCAAGATGAAGGATCTAGGTATGATGCACTACTTCTTAGGTCTTAAGGTGTGGCCAAGATCAGATGGGATATTCCTTGGTCAAAGAAAGTATGTAGTAGATATTCTGAAGAGGTTTAGAATGATGCACTACAAGGAAATTGCCACACCCATGGCATCGAACTTGAAGCTATTGTGTGATGTTTCTTCAGAGACAATTGATGCCATGATGTATAGGAAAATGATTGGTTCATTAATGTACTTAATGAACACGGGGCCAAACATATGCTTTTCCATGAGCAATTAAGCTAGTTTCTGACATATTCGAGACGTGTTCACTTGATTGCTGTAAAGCATGTATTGAGGTACCTGAAGGGTACAATTGAGTATGGGCTCAAGTATGCAATGGATAAGAGGATTAACCTGCACAGTTATGTTGATTCATATTGGGAAGGCGGTTCCATATATAGGAAGAGCACTTCATGATACTGCTTCAGTTTTGGATGCGATATGATCTCCTGGTTTAGCAAGAAGCAGTTGAGTGTGGCATTGAGTACAGGTGAGGCATACTATATTACATCCTATTTGGATAGTTGTGAGGTAGTACGGCTAAGAAATATAATGTCATATTTCTTTTAGCTCAAGTTAGAGGCGACTTGTATCTTATGTGACAACCATATTTGTGTGAAGTTGTCCGAGAACCCAGTGTTCTATGACAAGTCGAATCATATTTAGATCAACTATCACTATATCCAGGCTATGGTGTAGAGAGGAGCAATGAAGCTCCAATATGTGGCGACAGACAAGAAAACACTTGATGTATTGGCAAAGCCATTGGCGAGAGTGAAGTTTGAGTACTTCAGAGATAAGCATGGTGTTATCCATCTCGATGTTCCTTGAAAGAGGGAGTGATGTGACATGTTGAGAAGATGCAGGTGCACCAGGGATGTATCTACATGGTGGAGAGACGCAGGTGGTCTGAAAGGATGTAATGCATCTGGGATGTACCCACATGTATGAAGACACTGGTGGTACACGGGTCATAAAGCATTTGGGATGCACCTAGGCTATACCTACATGGTGGAGAGATGCATGTGGTCCGAAAGGATGTAATGTATCTAGGATACTCCTAGGTTGTACCCACTCGGTGGGAGACATAGGTTGACTAAGAGAGAGAGACGTAATACATTTGGGTTGTATCCACTAGGTGGGAGATGTAGATGTTTCTGGGCTGTACCCACTAGGTGGGAGACACAGGTTATATGGTGGACATGATATGCACATGTGATGCTCTCTATATGGATGATGTCAGACATGCTCCTAGGCTGATCTCCATGGGGTGGAAGACACATGTTGTCCTAGGGACGCAATGTAGGCATACAAGATGATGATATGATTTGGATATGACAGGATGACAATAGGAGACACATGTTGTTGTGTGGGAAATGTAAAATGAAGACCTGGGTTGTTTGTACCTACTTGATGACTTTCTCATAAAGATGATGATGAAGTCATAGTTGGGATTTAGGCCCACATCCAACATGAAAAAAGGTTGTTCTGAGGACGTATAGATTAGAGATATGTCACTAGTTAATGGTCGATGAGATGAAGAGTTGCTGCAACAGTGATGATGATCCAACAATGATGATGATGTCTAGAGATTGTGTCCAGTTGTGGTGATGACCGGGTTGGAAGAATACCTTCCTTGTTAAGAGGGAGTGTTATTATAAATGTAAATTTAGAAGACATTCTTTGTATTATTATTATTATATTTTATTGTACCTCTTTTTGGGGATGTTTTTCCCTCCAATTTGAGTTGTCATTAATGTAATTGGTCATGTAAGAGCTGAGGTAAAACCTAATCTTTAAGTCAGGGCAATAGTCCCCAAGAGAATAAGTATAAAATGTATTTTTATGTCTCCCTAGGAGAAGTCATCCCAGTAAGGTCCAGAAGTCGGCCTTGTTGGTTCAAAAGGTCACCCAACTGAAGAATATAAATAGGGAGGCACACTCCCTCATTTGGACACACAACAATCACACAAAATTTTGATCAAAGAGAGAGAGATATAAGTTCGCTTGGGTAGAAGAAGAAGAAGCTGTAGAAGACATCTTATCTTTGGGTTTTCTATCTTTTGGACATTGTAGTAAGTGATGAATCTATACATAAGAAGTTTCTAGGTTTTATCCCTTGTGGTTTCCCAAGATAAAATTCTTTGTGTCTTTCATTATGTTGTGCTTGTCTATGTTTCAAAGATCCTAGTACATTATATTAAATATATAACATATTTGAATTAAAATGAAAACTCTAACAATGGGTTTGTTCAACACAATAAACAACTAGTGATCGTGTCAATGATCCTATAAATCAACATCAAACATGTTCATAGTTCTAGTAAGCCTCTTCTCTTTTGGATCAAGTTTCAAAGACTCGCGATCCATAGACATTTACAGAATATTTTGTCCATTTATATTGGGACACAACTATGAATGAAGAATATCACTCCTTAATAATGAATGGTATTTGGGATCTTGTACATCTTTCGAAATGAAGAGAACTTTTTATATATAAATGGGTGTGTAGAATTAAATGTGCATCATATGGAAATGTTGAAGACTTAAGTCAAGGTTAGTTACCAAAGGATTTTCCTAAGTTAAAGGGTTTGATTATAATGAAACCTTTGCCCTTATCACCAAAATGAATTCCATCCACATTGTTTTTTCCCTTTTGCTTCACATAAAAGGGATATCCATAAAATGGATGCCAAATATACATTCTTGCATGGGGATTTGTAACAAGAAATATATATGGAACAACCTCCCGTCTATGTTTATAACTCCAACCTCGTTTGTTTCCGCAAGGAATCTCTCTATGGCATTAAACAAGCTCCTTACACTTGGTATGCCAAAATGGATAGCTTTCTTATTGACACCGAGTTTTCTAGATGTAATTATGACCCCAATGTCTATACCAAGAAATTTGGAAACCATCTCATAGTCCTTGTTCTTTATGTTGATGATCGTATTCTTACTAGTAGTGGCCATAGAATTTTATCCCACTTGAAATCCAATCTTAAGAAGAATTTTGAAGTGATTGACTTAGGACATTTGCATTATTTTCTTGGAGTCCAAGCCTTGCAAACTAAATAATGAAAGTTTATTTCTTAGTTCAAGTATGCTTATGACCTTCTTCGCCATTTTCACATGGAATATTGTAATCCAACCTCTTCTCCCTTCTAGTCTAGAGTCAAACTTTCTGCCACTTGCACAACCCCCAAAGTAGATTCCACTTTATACCATCAATTAGTTGGCAGTATTTTGTACTTGAATCATAACTATCATGATATTTAATTTGATGTTTGTATTGTTTCCCGATATATGCAAAATACCCATGATGATCATTTGAAAGAAATAATTATATCTGAGGTACAATTCAGTTTGGGATATATCACAGTTTTTGGGAGCTCCTTTGTTGGTTGGCTTCACAATTTCTAATCAGGATGATGACCCTGATGAATGAAAGTCTGTTGTAGGTTATGTTTTCATTCTTAGTTCCGGACATGCCACTTGGGATTGCAAGAAACAACAAGATATTTCTCTTTCTTAAATATAAGCAGAGTATCAAGCCACAATTATTGCAAGTTAAGAATCTCTATGGCGTTGACAAATCATTTTAGAGTTTGGATTTTGGCAGTAACATCCACTGTCCTTTGGTGTGATAGTTAGAGTTCCATAAATCTTGCTAAAAATAAAATTTAACATAATTGGAGTAAACATATTGAGCTACGCATGCATTTCATCATAAATCTTATTCAGGATTTTGCTCTCAAAGTGATATTTTTCCCTACAAATGATCAAGTTGCAGACACCTTCACAAAGCCTCTTGAATAAGTGATTTTCTCTAAAATTTGATCTATATTAGGAGTTCAAGAATTTGTCATTAATGGGGGATATGCTCTAATTCCTCATTAATTATCTTATTATGTTACCTTTATATATCATTCAATCCTATCCCAAGTTATCCTCAATGGGCTATGTTAGGATATTTAGACACTCAACAGTTAGTTAAGATCAACTTGGTTTAGTATGTCTTTAGGTAAAGTGTGTTTCTTTAGTATGTTTTAGTGCACATTTGTACTTATGTAATACAAAAATCAAGATATATTATAGACATAGAGTGATTCGACGATTTTTCTTCACCTCGATCTTAATGATTATTGAGTTGTGGTTTAACACCCGATTGGTCAATGATCTGTATTTAAAGATCATGGAGGGTCATTTGCTTGTTGATTGATTGTGATAAACTCATACATAAAATACTTTTCTTTTGGCAATAATATATTGCCTCAAGTAAGTATTTGGTTAAGGTCATGCACTATTTCCCTCTCTGAGGGTTTTAACTACGTATAATTTCGATGTGTTTATCTATGATATGTTTGTGTGAGTGATTGCTTAAAGTGTTTGACTTGTGTGGAAATATCATGTTTTAGTTGAACACATTGCAATATAACAAGAAACCCATTTTAGTATATACGGACAAGAGACCCTTTGTCATACAAAACAAGAAAACATAATGTTCCATCATAATCAAAATGCCAATATGTAGTTGTTACACTTATTGGTAACTTGCAGTCATCAAATTGGGACAATATGTCCAATACATAAAACAAAATGTTTGATTTTCAGAGGCAAACATGCATTCAAATTGTAAGAACAATAAAATAATATTGATCGTCATTCTCCACTCAAACTGATGTCATTTATCTAGCTATTTGCACACCTCATTTCTTTATCACTTATAGGTGATATTGTACATGGATTATTTGACCAAATGTTTAGTGAATTGACTTGATTTTGCTTGTCCTCTTCATTTTCCATCCATGAACATAGAAATAAAGTGTAATGAGTGTATATATAGTTTTAATATAATATACATGATTGTGTAAATTAAAAAGTGTACCATAGAAATAATTGCTTCATAAACAATACACTTTCTTTCAAGGCCATTCCTCATGCCATCTATCAACAACTCTTATGTTGGATCTACTCCATACTTTGTTTCCTACAATTTTTATATGCCACAACAAAGCATTGATATAAGTAATATAAAGGCTTCTTGTTGTTACATTAATTCTAAACGAACAAAGTAAAACAATATAGCTACTTACAAATTGCATTATTTGTAGTGGGGATTTCTCCCCAGCTACGTGCAAAAGCACCTACCCTAGCTCATCCAGAACATAGGGTAGATTTCAACAATGATAAAAGGAAATAAAAACAACAATAACAATATTTTTTAGGTTTTTCAAATATATAATACTAAATAATGCAAAACAAGAACAAAAGATACATTTTTTTTTCCTGAAATGTGGGCCACCGTAGTCGTCCTAGGAAATGGTCTTGCAGCTCCACGGTTTGGGTCTCCGGTCTCTTCCACAAATAGTTGTCAAATGGGGAATGGATCCAAATGGGTACGGAGTGAAATCAACGTACACCGTGGGAAATGGCATGGAAAAATATGGGAATAATGGTAGAAAAGTGTATGGTTTGACTGGGAACAAATGGAAAAAGTGTTTTAGGGGAGTCCTTCACAATGTATTTATAGGATGGTCCAAGTTTTTTGACCCATGGTATTTTATTGTCCATGGTATTTATCTATGGTATTTCGACCCATTCTCATTTTTAGGGTTTTTGGCCCTTTTTTGGAGAGAGTGGGGATAAATCACAATAAATGATAAACTTCCCTTCATTTATGGGGAAGGAATAATAATATTTTGGACCATATTTAGTGGAAATATAGTTGTGAAGCTCAAAATGGAGGAAATAATGGAGGGAATATGATGTATGACTATGGTTTAGACCATGTAGAGCTAGGTGAACATTTTTTGGTGTTAACATATTGCCCCCTGATGTGTGAGGGAAGGAGCTCATCGTATGGATGATAGACATCATATTATCAAGGGAAAATGGTGACAACGGTGGAGAGACTGGAGAGGAACACGAAGGAGCGGAGTCTCCTCATTCGAATTACATGGGATTTTCATTTGTATTACTTCTTAAAAATGGATGAGGTACATATGATATTAGACATGTATATGGACGAGGCAGGAATACCCATGCTCGTAACAATGTCTCAAAAATAAAAATGGGGATCAAGGCTCTAAATATGGAAGACAATCAGTAAATATACAACTCGTGATACATAATGGTGGCCTCAATGGGAGGCTAAATACAAATGCTGATATGAAGAACTGATACATAGGAACAATGACATTCTCATGGAATGCAATATCATCATAATTGATGCTCTGCTGGATATGGAGGTGAACATAACTGGATAGACTCAATGAATGTTAGTCATAATCTCTGTGGTAAAATATACAACATAAAGTATTGGAGATACATAGAAGCATGACATTGATGGGATTCTGAACACTATTGCCAACGCAGCCTGGAAATCACAATGGACATGAAACTGTATGGGTCCCATAGTAGACTCACCAATGTGCTAGAGTCAGGTGACAACTTGGGTCTTCAACCAAATAATGAAGGAACCAATACCTTGTACGAATCTCAATGGTGTGATGATGTAGTTGAAGTTGAGCACGTGAGAAATAACCAACCCGAAAGGCACTAATGAATCCTTTCAAGTGCTCCAAGGAACCCATCAATGAAGTGAATGAAACTAGGATACAGGGACCTCTTGGTCTATCCTCTAGAATAGATGTGTTGACGTCAACAGAGGGAGACCTTTAAGTGACATGGAAATGATGTTTCCTTGATAGAAGCATGAGGGGGATAACCAGAGATGTGGAACAGTGATGGGATTGAGACATTGGATGGGGAGTAGGGGTAGGGGAGTACGGGGGACTCAATATTCCTTTGTTTAGAGTACGACACTAGGGAAGGCCTAGAAGAAAATGAAACTGACTCATGGGTAAGGGGTCATATCTATAAAATTGGGAAGATAATTGCAATGGGGAAATACTGGGGGGGTTAACTGGACTAATGATATCCAGGGGATCCAAGGGAGACTCATTGCAGATTACTTTGAACAAAGGAAACCCAATGCGGTGAAGCTTCCATAATGTGAGATCATATGTGTGGGTGCCTAAAGACATAGTTGGGGCCTTCTTCATAGTTTGAGGAGCACAAAGAAGGGTTAGAAGTAAGATCAATATGCTACTATCTCGTGGATTTTGGTCTAGCTCGAGACGGTAAATGCTCGATGGTGTTTTCATTTTTAGAGAGTCCGAAAATAGGAAGAAGACTCCAATGTGGTCTCTTTTTCGTATGATAGTCCGTTAAGCCCGAAAATGCTAAAAGTATACAAAAGAGAGCTCTTCCAACCACATGGGAAGAGAGAATTATTTACCATAGGTAGTCCAACCAGAACAGGAAAGGTTAAACCTATACTGACTGGATGGTCATTTAAATACTTTTACGAGCATGAACGAAACCAAGTTTTCTCAACAATATTTTCTTGATGAGAGGGTTAGAAAAGAGTTTAAATACAACCCATAATGAGATTTTTTGTAAGTTACAGTCCCAATGTATGACAAAGCATAAAATGATACAAAGGGAAACATTCTGAGTTGGAAGGTGCTAGGGTGGTCCTTTTCTTTAAATAGTCTATGTAGTTTGAAAAAGGAGATAAATGAGGCCACACAGACGCCCTTTAAAATACTTTTATGAGCGTGAAAGGATGCAAGCGTGCTCGACAATATTTTCATTCTTTTGGGAATCAGAAAAGGGCTTAACAGAAAATCCATAATGGGTAGTCAAGCAAGGAGGAAATGTTCGATGTACCAAAAGAGGTTATGTTATGAACATGGGTGATATGCAGATGGAGGAGGAGGACTCAGACGAGGACACAAAGTCTAAGGAGGAGGACTCAGATTAGTAGCTTGTGATGCTTCCCCCAATGAGTTGGTGCATGGGGAGTTTTGTATGATATGTATGATCAACCAAGAAAGCACGTGGAGCTTCTCATTTTTTACTAAACATTATGATATGATATATATATGCACGTGGATGCACCTTTTTATTTGTTTTTATGGGTTTTTATGAGTCTCTTTTAGAATTACGATGATGCCTATATGATGTATATGACATATGTATGCATGAGTATATGAGGATGCATGGTGCATTTTTATTTCCTATATGCGATGATTGATGTGCCACTCTAGAATGCCATTATCCATTTGGTCTGCTACACTATTGGCACTTCTTGGAACATGCATGAATGAAATGGATTCGAAATGTCTAAACAAGTGTCTAGTGCATAGGAGCTTTCTAAAGAGGCAAGGATCACGTACTCGATAATAGTTATTCAACTGGGAGACAAGCAGTTGGGAGTCTATGAAGACATCAAGGCAACGGATAATACCCAAGTGAAGGGCAATGGTCAGGAGACTAGCGACACTGTCATAGGCATCCTGGTTGTTGGTAGCAACACCAACACACATTCTGTCGATATGGATCAACTCATGTGATGGGGAATAAATGGCCCATGTAGCCGAGGCGATATTAGGAGACCATCTACTTGCATCGTAAGTGAAACCAACATAGCAAGGCAAGGTAGGATCCATATGGAACAACCAAGGAAACAAAATATGAGACTAGTGGAAAAAATGATACAAAAAAAAACTATGACACAAGGGTACTCATGGTTAGCGACTTCAAGCATAGAACCTCTTGAGGTAGAACCCATTGTGGGGATTCTTCAAGAGGTGGCCATCAGAGTCATGAAGGATATATGACCCCTTGATGAGACATCGATGGATGTCATATGGGCCATACCACATGGAATCAAACTTCCCTTTCCCTAACTTATCATTGCCTTGGTCGTAGATGAGGACTAGGTACGCCTCGCTAAAGGTGTGTGAATGAAAGTGGGAGTCATAATGGGACTTTGACCGAGTCTTAGATGCTTCGATCATTTGGAGAGAAGCACGAAAATCCTCATTGGTGTTTTCAAGCATAAGTAGGCATTGTTCTTAAGGTGAAGTATCAAGGAGAATTTTGACGCCAAGGAAGAGCGACAGAATCTGGCATTCAATGGGAAGAATAGATTTCACACCATGGACTAAGTGAAATGGGGTAAAACCAATGGCAGTTTTAGTCAATGTCTGGTAGGTCCAGAGGGCGGAAAAGAGAAAGTGGTACCAATTGTTTTGTGTTTTTCCACCATTTGTTGGAGCATGGTTTTGAGGATCTTGTTGACAACATCAGCTTGGCCATTTCCCCGAGGATAATAAGCGGAGGAATATTGGTGTTCAAACTTCAACATGGCTAAGAGATCTGTCCAAACAAGATCCTCAAAATGATAAGCGTGGTATGAGACTAATTGTTGGGGGACACTGGAATGAGTGATGACGCGGTTAAAAAAGAAATGTGCCGAAGTATCAGCCTTACAGTTGAATGTAGGCATGAACTCGACCCATTTGGTGAAATAATCAGCAACCAAAATGATGTATTTATGGCTACTGATCGAATGAGGGTTATAGGTCATGGACTCGATTGCCCATTTGCAGAAGGGACTGACTGTGACAATAAGATGTCATGGTCCGGGAGGTGTCCTTTCTTTTGGAGAAAAAAGCTAGAAATTACGGCAGTGTTTAACTGCATGGATGCAATCAACAAAGATGGTGGGCCAAAAATAACCAACGGGGAGGATCTTTTGGGAAGTGGCCAAACCAAAGAGCTGGCCACCATAGGCTCCAATATGATAGTCATTCAGGACTTGTTCAACTTCATCATGGGTGAGGCAATGGTGCAATATCGTGTCAACACCACAATGGTACAAGACATCATCAATAAGGAGATATCGAGAAGCTTGGTTCCGGATATGACAATGATATTCATGGCTTAAATGGGGCCCAAATTTTTGTGTGCGTAAGTATAGGAGAATGCCCCCATACCATGGGTCTTTCGTAGACATGAAAAATAAGAATTCGTCATGAATATTGATTGTGATAGGTGGTGAGGTAGGCGATGAAGGGAAGTCTACCATTAAGGAAGCTAACGCCAAATCTTTGGTGCTTTTTGGGGCAATGAATTCTAGATCGTACTCTTGTAGAACGACAATCCACTTGGCAGCGTGACCTTGGACGAGGTGGTAGCTCAAGAGATAACACATGGGGTTGGAATCGACTACGACTTGAGTTTTACTGAAGAGAATATAGTGACAAATTTTGTACTGAAAATACGGTGGCGAGGGCCATCTTCTCTTTGTGGGAGTAACGTAAAGGTGGTCCAAAAAGTTTTGTACTTACGTAATAAATCATGTTCTGTAGATGAGCATCATATTCTTGAACCAAGAATCTAACGATAGCATTTTTAGATGCCGACACATAGAGGATAAACTCCTTGGTGAAGTCGGGAGGAGACAACAACTGAGCTGAAGTCATAGCTTGTTTCAATGCATCAAAAGCGCCTTGCACATGATCATCCCATACAAAAGGGATGTTGGTATGGAGCAAGCATAAGAACCCATGGAGTTTTGTCGCATAGTCTGAAAGAAAATGATGAAGGAAGTTGGCCTTGCCTTGAAGGATTTGTAATAGGCGCAGAGTATGTGGTGGGGGAATATTCAGTATGGCTTAGAACTTAAGAGGATCCACAAAAATACCATTGTGGGACACGATGAATCCTAGTAAGTGACCAACTAGGACAAAAAATACACACTTGAGGGGGTTCAAGCGGATGTTGTATTTGCGACATCGCAGGAATACTTTTCGTAAGTCATCCAAATGTTGAGAACACTTTTGAGATCGAGCCGTGAGGTTGACTAGATCGACTGAGATAATGTGAATGAGGTTGTCGAAGTAAAAGTTCATGGCCCGCTGAAAAGTGGCTCCAACATTTTTAAGGCTGAATGACATAACATGATATGCAAATGTGCCCTAGGGGGTAGTGAAAGTGGTTTTGTATTGATCCTCCTTCTAGACCTAAATTTGGTTATAACTGGGAAGACCATCCATGAAGGAAAATAATTCATGGCCGACATATGCATCAATGATCTAGTCAATGAATAGAGTGGGGAAGTTGTATTTGGGACATGCAAAATTCAATTCACAAAAGTTAGTATAGACGCGAATGGTACCTTGTTTTTTGTTAACGGGGACAAGATTGGAAACCCAAGTGGGGTATATGAAACCTGCTTTATGTAGTTTCTTGATATCAGCTTTGAAGGTGGGAGCCTTTGACGAGTGAATGGGTTGTTTCTTTTGGTGAACGGGGGAAGCATCAGGCCATGCGTCAATACTATGTTTAATGATAGATGGATCAAGCCTAGGAATATCAATATATAACCAAGTGAAAATATCACGAAACTCCTGAAAAAGTGCTTTGTATGAAGCGACCTCTTCAGGGGAAAAAGATGCTTCGAGTGTAATATCTTCAACTACCCCAAGTGTGGTTGATATATTGACCTTGATGGTTGTTGAAATGTTAGCCATGTTACCCTATTCAAAGGCGCTAGGTGTCAGAATCAATATTTTAAACTAGTCGACACTTCCACGGATGAAGTCTTTCGCTTCAATAGAGTATTGGTTCGATGATGAAGAAGGCTCATCGGGGATGAAATATGAGCGATGGTGCATATTATCCCAAGGATGCTCAGTAGTCGAAAGAGATTCAAGGATATCCTTGTCATTGTGAAAGAAACAGGTAGATAGATCGGATGGATCTTCCATGAACGAGGAGGGGGAAGGAAAATTGGAGCTAGAGATCGTGTAGATAGTGCTGGTGGTATCCGAGGAGGAATCCAGAGGGTGGATCTCCTCAACGACAGTAATGTCAGACTCAGGGGAGTGCGTGTGAAAGTCACTGAGGAGTGACTTGTACTCAAGAAATTTTAGACAATGGTGTGAATAATGACCATATTGGACACAAATTGCACATGGGTGGTTGTTTCACAGTGGCTTGTTCTTAACCGCAGGTATAGTTGGTACATTGACAACTAGAGTGTCGTCAGTATTGACTATAGTGTGCATATGGGTATGAAGGATAGGAAAATCAGTAGAATTCTATGTTGTATGGCCTTCGAAATCACATAAAGAACATGTAGGAGAAGGATGAGGTTCTGTTGTCTCTTTGGGCGTCTTGCCCCCAGTCTTCTTCTTTGGAGGAGGGGAAAGAGTAAAGACATGAGTAGTCTTTGATGTACCAGGAGGTGGGTGAGACATCATCTCAATAGGTTGGATGGGAGTCAACATGACCTGTAGAGTCAGGGGTAGGGAAAAAGGAAGGGAATCGTGTGGATGAGGAGTGAACCCAAATAATTCCCCGTGTTCTATGGTTGAGGTTGCGAGGAGGTCAGAACACTACGAGATGTGAGAGTGCACAAATTTAATATATCAATCGGCGAAGGAGGAGGTGGTAAGGACAACAAGGTGTCTATCATAGGAGTGCTGGAAAATAAGCATGGGATAGCAACATACAAGGAAGGTATGGTCATTCCCTTTGGATCATAATACGTTAGCTGGTCAATGTTCACGTTCTTTGCATCACGAGGGAACATCAAGAGTCAAAAGATGGTAGATGTAACAAATCGCATTGCATACATATAACTACATCCTAGGAGGAGGTTTTAATCAAATTGGGCGTTGAAAACGTCACTGTCAATAAACACTGTTTTTCTAGCTAACTCAATGGGGACATTCGTGAGGACGCCCTAGGGTTGAGTAACATGACCATCATAGGCATGAAGAGAGGTGGAAGGAGGTTGAAGGGTTGGGGATCAAAGTTTCTTCCAAGCAAAGGTTGACATAACATAGGTGGATGCTCCCTCATCAATGATGCATCGATGAATAACCAAATTCTAAATCGTGACAAGAACTTGGAAGGCAATAGATGAGGGCATCCAGGGTTCTCCTTGATCCAGGTCGAAGGTGATCAACCTAGAGTTAGAAGGATCTATGGAACCTAACACAGATAAAAACTCTTTACATTGCGAAGGACAAGTTTTTAGAACTTCTAGAGCAGACATAGTCGTGGTCTATTGGGCCAAGTAAGAAACAATACTATAGTTAAGCACAACTCTGGTAGTGGAGTTGTTCGCGACACGACACAAAGGGAACCGCGGGAATTTAGCAGTCTTGTCCGTGGGGGGTCTCGACAAATGCAAAAACATATCAAGAGTGGTGGAGGTAGATGCTGCAGATGGGTCAACATTTTTTGTGGTGGAACCATACTAGTTTCGTCGAGTTTGGAGGTTAGCATCATACGATAACGTCATGAGATGATGGACACCAAGATCAATGGTTTGAGCCATAGAAGTGGTTGCCGGAGTTTGTGTGACCAAGGCCTAGGTTGCAACCATTCCTTAGTGTGGTAGGGGATTTTTGAGCAACATCATTGGAGGACCTGTTGATGTTGGGTTTGGTTGAGCCAGAGCAGCCCCATTGGGGTCATGTTGGTTGTCCGTTTGGAGTAAATGGCAGATGAGGTTTATATGAGGACACTAATGTGTGTAATGAACATAAGTGTTACAAATGGTGCACGGATGGTTATTCCACAACTATGGGTTATTCCCAGGTCAAGCGTGATGTTGGGGATTTTGTGCAGGAGGGTTGACTCCGTTATTGTTCGGAGGGTTGGATTGTTGGACACTTTCTTGAGGCTGGTTGTTACCCTGATTCATACCTCTCTTATTCCTTCCCTGCCCTTGTTGGTTATTGGGGGTGGGTTGGTTAGGGAGGTTTTGATGTGCGTAGACCTATCCCGAAGGAGAAGGAGGAGTCGAGACCGGAGCCGGAGTAGGTTGCACATGTGGTGGGTAATAGGAAGAAGCAACTGGTGGGGATGCAAAGCCGACCATCTGTCCATTACACGAGTGTTCCAAAAAATTCAGTCCATGAACATGAGGAGCTGGTGCGGGAGGCACATAGGAAGGTGTGGCTCTGGACTAAGTCGTTATGTGTGAAAAATCGGGGGTGTAACCTGGTTGGGAAACACTAGGGGTGTGACCTGAATGGGGTGGCATCGAAGGAGAGGCCAAGTAAAAATGAGGATGTTGGGTAATAAATTCGATGACTCCCTCAGCAACATGGCATGACCCTAGCGTATCTCGACGTGAGGAGCCAAAACGGGGAACATCAGGTATAATAGTATATAGGTAACCTAATTGGGCGTATTTAAGATCAAACTATTGTGCCTTTAGGATGGCTTCCTCCTTAGTTTGCGGGCGCTCAGATACAAAGTCCTTGGCGATGGGGGGGATTGAGGTTTTGAGAAACCCATCTAAGAAAATTATATCATCTAACTGAATTTTACATAGGATACGACGATGACGCCATTCATGGATATGATCCATGATATGGGTAGCTGTGTTTTCTCTACAGGATAATATAATTTCCACACCCTCATCATATCGAACGGGTAACTGGAAATATTGAAGAAACATCGAGTTTAACAAGGAAAATTTTGGGTAGGTGGCATGAGGCAGTTCAATATACCATTTGGCCGCAACACTTGTGAGTGTGCGCTAGAATAACCACAATCGAACATAATCATCCACTATGATGTTAGATAAACACCATAAGTGGAATGAAATAATATGGTTTTGGGGGTCTTATCCCACCTTAGCATCAAACTTAGGGATGTATGAAGGGAGTTTGGTAGGAATGGGAGGCCATAGGGGGTTATGAAGAATGGGGTCATTGGTCAAACGTGCTAAGTCAGGAAAGTTGAGACTAGCCATAAAAGGTAGACTAGAACCGAGAGTGGAACGGGAAGGGCCAACAATGTTTCTGGAACCAGCAGGAATGTAGTTCCCATGGATGACTGTGGGTGGGTGAAGTTGACTTCTGACAATAGGAGTACTCATTGGGATGTAGGAATAGCCAGAATGGAAGTGGAAGGGCCGCTGACCCCATGCATAAATGGTGGTATGGTAGGAACTACGGTGGCTAGAGTGGGGCCACCACCACTGGCTAGTGGACCAGAAACAATGTGTGTGATGGAAAAGGGCCCACTAATACCTTGAGCTGTCAGTCTAGTTGAAGGGATACTCGTAATGATGGGTGGAATGGACACAATCCCACTACCAACCGTCCCCCCTTGGAAGGGATCAGGATGTGCACCAGCCATGGGGCTAGATGGGGTAGTGAACACAGTAGTTTCATATTGATAGGAATCCAAATCAGACTCAGAGGTCATATGTGGCTCGAAAGGTGGTGAATGATGTTGAATATGGATTTGAAGGTGACAGTTCAAGGAACCGAACTGAGGGGTGTTATCCCTAAGCCTATGCAAGTAACATGGTGGAGCTATGATGATGTGATGGAGTGATGTGTAATGGATGGAAACTTAAGAGTATCAAGCGCAGGCTCAAAAACCCAACTACAATTGGGTGTGCAAAAGGAGAGCGTACAAATGGTGGCTCACAGGCCAACAACAATCTCTAAAACTAAACTACAACAATGATTTACAAAAAGGTGAGTCTACAACAAAGTGGCTAGAAATCCAACAAGAAACACTATCTATAAATAAAAATGACTCACTGACCTATGGGGTATGATTGCAAGCAAAATCATAGCTACAAGTCAGAATATCCTCACAAATCGTATCCTCAGCAGGGTGATGAAATCCCAGTCAGACAATACAAAATAGAAGAACAATAAGCTAAGAGAATCCCACTATCAAGAAGGACCTGTGGGTAAAAGAGTCCTAGAAATAATGGCAACTAGGCTACCTCATTCATGACACGTCTGGGATGGTTTCCTGGCGCTTCATCCCTTTGTCCCTCGACACACAGTATACTCTGGCATGCATGAGGAGGACTATGAAGGTTTAGCCTTCAATACAAGATGGAGTGCAGTATTCGACCCTGACTTCTAGAACCCCTTCATTGCAGCTTCCTCTTGCAGAGTAGGAACCCCCCCGATAGATTGGCCGTGACCGTGTCAACAAGTACAAGAGGATTTTGGTCCCCTAATGGACAACAACTATGTCTCAAGTTGTGAGTGAGAAAGGAGTGTTGTTTGGATGCCTATCCCCAAGTAATAACTTTGCTACAAGATTGTTTTGGTCCTCAAATGAGGTTGCAATGTCGGATGTATTAAGTTAATTTTTAGGCTAGCTTGGGCTCATGAACAAAGCATTTTTTCTTGAGGGTGTGAGATGTGTGAAAATGATGTATATAAGCCCCAACAATCCTATGACAAAGATGCAACGATCTCACTGCCGAGATGAAAATAAAATGCAGATTAATAACAACAAATGACAGTAAATATCATGGAAAATCATGACTAATTCTTCCAGAACATAAAATATACACATGTAAATGAACGTCTAAGGAACTTACCAAGGTGTAGGAAACACACAGGGGGTCTCAACTATGAAGCTTGACTCAAGAGGCACACATAAAAGGAAAATAGGACCTCAAAACAAATGGCAAGGGGATGTAATGGATCAGATCCGGACAGAAACCGGTCGGGAAGGGGTAAAACACAGATACGGGGTTTGGAACAAGGATCTCAAACACTGAAAATGACTACAAAACTGTAGGTCGCACCTGTCGGTGGAACATGCATGATCGAGGTCGCACAGAACTGGGAAAAAATCGTGATCTGGGTAGAAAAATAGTCAGAAGACCCAGGTTGCACAAAACAAAGGATTAAGCGCGACAGGTCACACAAAGATGATTCATAGTAGCGATTGGGTTCATTCTGAAAGTTGGGATAGGTGCACTCTAGATTTTTGGTCCAGGTCTCACTTATTGGGGAAAAAGGCGCGACTTGAGTTGCGCTTATCGGGAAAAAAGGTGCGACTAGGTCACAAATTTCGACCGAATAAGTGTGACTCGGCTGAAACTGGAATTTTTTAGAAAAATGGCTGCTTGCTAGGGCTAGGGGGCAGGAACTGAGGCAACACTGGTTTGGATATTTCACAAGGGGGTCAAATCTATGACGGCTGAAGGAAACAAAGGAGAACGATCCAATATAAAGACCTGCAAAAACAAAGATCCATACGGATTGGCCCAATAGAGTTTCCAAAACCGTAGTGGGGATTTCTCCCCAGCTACGTGGAAAAGAACCTACACTAGCTCATCTAGAACATAGGGTAGTGTTCAACAATAATAATGAGAAGTAAAATTAACAATAACAATATTTTTTAGGTTTTTCAAATATATAATACTAACTAATGCAAAACAAGAACAAAAGATACCTTTTTTTTCCCTGAAATGTGGGCCACCATAGCCGTCCTAGGAAATGGTCCCGCAGCTCCATGGTTTGGGTCTTCAATCTCTTCCATGAATAGTTGTCAAATGGGGATTGGATCCAAATGGGTACATAGTGAACTCAACATACATCATGGGAAATAGCGTGGCAAAACATGGGAATAATGGCAGAAAATTGTATGGTGTGACTGAGAGCAAATGGAAAAAAGTGTTTTGGGGGAGGCCTTCACAATGTATTTATAGGATGGTCCAAGGTTTTTTGACCCATGGTATTTTATTGTCCATGGTATTTATCTATGGTATTTTAACCCATTCTCATTTTTAGGGTTTTTTGGCCCTTTTTTGGAGAGAGTGGGGATAAATCACAATAAATCCTCAACTTCCTTTCATTTATGGGGAAATAATAATAATGTTTTGGACCATATTTAGTGGAAATCTAGTTGTGAAGGTCAAAATGGAGGAAATAATGGAGGGAATATGATGTATGACTATGGTTTATACCATAGAGAGCTAGGTGAACATTTTTTGGTGTTAACATGATTAACTTTTGATGCTGCAACGTATACTCACAACCCCTAATTAATCAAATGTTAATCAATCCTTCATATGGTTCTTCTTTGTATGTTAAAACTTGTTAGAATACATCTAAGGACACGTGTAAATCAATTAAAATATAAAAATCACAACAAATATGAAATCTTAAGTAAGAGAAAAACAAGTTATACTCACAAACTTTGTTATAATCCCTTTTATCTCTTCTCGTGTTGTCTTATGTTCTAAATGAGTTTCATTTTCCTTTCCTTTCTGCAATGAAACAAATGAAAATTAGGATTTTATGCAATAATGAAATTAAGTGTACATAAAAGAAAAAAATAAATGATTACATACATTTTAATCACATTGTTATTGAGATGGTTCCTCACACGATGCATGTTTATTTCTTTGACCATCTCTTTATACACTTTTTTGGACATCCTTACTAGCATGTTTTGGATATCACCCCATTCATTCTTTTAATTTTCATAATATTCCTTAAAAATGAAACACAATTTTTTATTTATTTATATTGTTATGAAAGTAAATATAGCTAAAATATTAATAGAATAATTTCTATAATAGTATATACATATTACATGAAAACATGTTTAGGAATCATATTTTTTAAATGATTTTTTTTGTTAATTTGGGTGTATCTTTCACAAAATTATAAAATCTTTTAAAATCGTGGTGAACCTTTCACAAAAGTATAAAGCCTTGTAAAAGTCTTGGCGAACTTTCACACAATTAGAAAATCTTGTAAAATCCTGACGAATCTTTCATCGAACTATAAAAACTTGCAAATTCCTAGCAAACTGGTTGAAATTTGACTTAATAGAATTTCCTACATGATTTTGTATTGACTTTGGATTTTCCATGTACTATTGCACTAGAACACCTTGCAAACAAATCTAAGATAATTTGTTGACTTTACTAATGCCAACTACTTGTATGCTACTAAGTTCAAACCTCCTTAGAGATAAAATTTAGAGCTGATTTCATAAATGTTTGGAATATACAATTGGGCACTTGATCAAATTCTGTGGCTCTTTTAGCTCACTACACCTAGTGTACAATCAATTTTCACAAATTATGTTGGACCTAACAATCCCCCTCAATCTAAAAATATAGCTACAATAAAACTAGTTGTTTAAAGCATTACTTGAAATAGAAGACTTGACAATCTCTACCTCAATGCTATAAAAAACTTCAATAGATGGTTGCATTGCATCCACAATGAGATTAACATCTTCTGAACATGGATGTCCCAATTTTCTAGCATGGCATGCAATGGAATTGAATAAGTTGTGAAAGAGAAAGATAATGAGATACCTGTTACAAAACATTAAAACGAAATATACCACCATTTTTTATTTTACGAAATTTCCATATAATATCAATGCTCCTCTTAATCTAATTATGATTCACATAAGGAATTTTTTAGAATCATGCACCTTTACATATTCTCTTAATTTATGTATTACATGCCTTACCATCAAGGATGTGTTAGTGACCAATACCACTTGAGGTCTAACATTATTATGTGATTAAAGACTAAAGTCAATCAAGCAATGCACAAATATAAGTAGAAGCCTAGAGGCTACATGCATTGAGATTTTAGTCATGAAATCAAAACTATAATTTCATTAGATGAATGCTGGTCTCATTGGAAATAAGTATCCTAAGATGAATGCTCAGGAACCCAGTAAGCTAGTGCATAGACCATTTTTCTCTTCACTTAGCAACTTAGAGCACATTTCCCTTTCCGAATACTGACACATTTTTTTCAAAGAATTATAAAATAAACATAGTAGATTCTAAATGGTGAATATGCTTGAGTCATGCTACAAAGTGAAAGGAATTACAAACATCTTTCCTCGAACCATCAAATATTTAAGATAACAATAATCATTTATGCAAAACACATCGAATGCCTAGATCATAACCAAATCCATATATTAAGCCTAATAAGGCGTGTTAATGAAATAAACATGATAAATTATGAACAAAAGTTTCTTTAATCAAGAAAGGTATTTAACTTTAACCAAGACCCCATGAATAAATGGAAATCAAATGAAAACAATCAAGCTACTATAAAGGGTTCTAATATCATTCAAGCATCAAATGAGCACTAGAAGCATTCAATGGACTAACACAATCTTTAACCAAAATAAGCACAAACTTCCAAACTTGAAAAAAATGCTCCAAATGCAAGCAACAAACAAACCATCAAAATTTGCGAAGATATCAAAGATATAAATCCAAGTAGTTTCACATACTTGAGTTTTGAATGAGCCTATTTTTTCTTAGTAGAAGTCTTGTTAAATTAGTTTTTCAACTGTTAATATTAGGAGATTATCTATGAATATATAGGTCCCATATTCATTTCTTGTCACATATAAGAAAAAATCATTGTGTTAGATGACTATCAAAACATCAAACTTAAAATAACTTGCATCAAGGAAATGCAGCTTCAATATTACAATTTTTAATATAATGTATAGAACCTATTGTTACCTGAAATGCAACCTCAAATTTAAATATGGTAATCTTTCTACAATAAAGAATTTCCTTTTTCCAGCCTACTCCAAACATAGAGCAACAAAATAGTCCATCAACTAATAAGAATCACATAATCTATTATATTCCATTCATTATTTCTACACCACATTGGACAGTTGACATACCAACTAAACTCTCCTTTGTTTCACCACCTTATCCCCAAAGGTTATCCTAGTGTTCTAGGCATTGTGATAAAATGTAGCTTCATTCTGTCAAAATTGAATTTTGGTGAATGAGTGTAGAAGGACATTTTTGTATAAATAACTATCACCATTCTAGTCATTGTAACCAAGGTTATAAATGCGAGTATCCATAGAAATTTTCTAATGCAAGATGACACTAACATAAACTACAATACTAAAGATTCTTCGCAACAAGATGGTGTTAGTATCAAAGTGTAAAGTTGGTAAAAAATTGGAATAATATATATATTTTTGCAGAAACAATGTTATCCACCATGTACACAATTAAAATGGTCACTTTCACTTGAATTTTTTTACGCTAGACCATAACATTCACCTACACTAAATTGTATAAAAACTTAAAGTCCATATTAAATAACTTTAAATGAAGTGTTAATACTATAATCCATCCATGTAGACTCTCTTTTTCTTTTGATTTGAAATTCTTCGGTTCACCCATTTCTTGATGTTATTTTGAAAACAATAAAATTAAATAAATATAAAACAATGTAATTTTTTCATATCTTTCTTGTCACTTATCTCTTAATTGTATTTTCAAAACAATAAAGTGCTTAGATATTATTATTAGAGTTTTTGGAACATGTGTGGAGTTTTTGTTTCGACGCGTTTCAGATTTCAGAGTTGAGTCCATCTTCAAGAGAAGGATTGTCTCTCAAAAGAACATTTAGGTTTATTAAATGTTATAAATAATTGTTTATTTAAATTCCATAAATAATTTATTGGTGAATGTGTCAGCTTGTTTTTAATAATCAAATATTTAGTTTAAGCTTTATTAGTTATTTAGTTTTTATTATTAACTATTTAGTCTTTATTGTTTATTTAAATGATTTTTTTTTTCAAATTTTATTATTTATGTTTGTTGTTATATCATCATTTACTATTAAATGTTTTATTTGTTATTAATTATCATTATTATCAATTTATATTAACCGATGCCCCTACATCATAACTTGATTTTCTCATGGGATTTGTTGTAATTACATGGTTGACAAATTCATAGCTATCATTAATGAAAAATACCTTTTATTATAATTGTTTGATGTTTTTAACAATTGATTTTCATATTAACTTTCAAATTGATTGCAATAATGAATTTTTTGAGTTAATTGTTTTTATCATCATTTAAAAATAATTTAATTTTGAATAGTTTTCTTATCCGTGATTAGTTTGAATATACACTATTCATTCCTTATTTTTATTGAGCATGGTTTTGTTTGATCCATATCGATGCTTAATAGATTTATATTATGAATCTATGTTGGACCTTGGTGAGACCATAAGTTCAACATGCACACTATGGTAAATAAGTTCAACTTCTGTCTTTAGGCAAAGGTAGGTTACATACAAAGATGTTTGAGCATGATCGTGTTTGATCCCTAATGACACTTAATAGATCTAGGTAAGATGGATCTATGTTGAATCATTGATGACACCATAAATTTAACCTCTATCTTTAAGTGTCAATATTCAAAGGCATATAAAAAGTGAACTTGAGTAACAATAATATGTACACGTAAACTTCTCAGTACCATATGTTGAAACCCTAACCTTAAAGAAAGTAGGTACACTAAAAACAAATAGGAAATGGAAAAAATATACATATTAGATAATTTTACTCTGAATAATTGTGTTGGTAAGTTGAAATTTCAAGTGGCTCATAAACATTGTCAAACTCCACTTATTAATTAATTTCCAAATGACAAAATTCTAACCTAAATCACACAAGATAATTTATTTTTAAAGTGATCATATACTTATTGAAATTTCAAGTTGTTTGCGAGTTAAATTATATGCATAATTTCCAAACATTAAATTATCAATCCAAGACTTGTAAGCTTCAAGATGCAAGCACATGAAATGCATGGCTAGATCCTATTCTAACCTCTCTACTAAAGACATCAATCCAAAAAGAAAATATGCATGCAAATCACATAGAAAACAATTCAAGAACGCCAACTAAAAATTTTAGACACCTTAACTTGCATTCACAGATATGTATCAATATTTGTAAAGGCACAACATACTCTATCAGGATGTTTGATCTATGCAAAACTATGTTTCTAATGAGATCTTTGTCTAATCAATGAATACTTAATATTTTAGTTTATGAAGGAGTCCAAATACTTAAACCATAAATAAAATATAGGACATGTGATTAGATCATTAGTTTGGTTCTCATTGATGGGTGTTTGTTGCAATCGTTCACTTGGAAACCAAGTGTTTATGTACTTAAAGTAATGATTGACTTAACAAACCAGTAAATTCTGATTACTATAGATTATGTCAGCAAACATGAGATGCATATACAAAGCACAAAAACTCATTAAATAAAATTAGTACAAGAAACCACTACATGAAATCAATGTAGGATCTTGTTTATAAAAATCGAAGATAAGACAATCCTGCTCTATTTATATGGACGTGACCGGAAGTAAACAAGCTAAGGAGGATGATATATTCAAATTTATAACCGTGAGTTAGATTTGTCTATTGCCACTTACCCCAATATTTATGATTTCCTGTGTATTGTTAAAAAGTAGATTATTGCAAATTAAGTAGCTCCTAATTATTATCCTTTAAGGCTTGGTCTCATTTAAGCTCTTGAATATGACTCTTTCTCTTAGATGTCTAAGGGTTATTGTATTATGCAAGAGATGATTGATTCAGTATGCAAGGTTCAAATTATTGTATTTACTTAATTAAGGAACCACTCTATTTCTGTGCACAATTAAACTAAATGGCATAATTCAAACAATATTTAAACCACACCTATTTTAATGTTTCTAAGTCTAGATCAAGTTAATCCAGCTATTAGTCTTAGGAGTTAATTTCATTGAAATCATGTAGTAGAGTCTTTTACTCAAAGTTTGATATTCCTATACTGTAAATGAAATGATTAATTCAATCTTTCACAAAGATTCCAATTACTGAAATAACTTTGAGAAATCAAAACAATCAGCTCATAAAAAATGTAAAGAACAAAAATTAAATACGTTGAGATAAAAAAAAACTCATCTCTAAATTCTATTAAAGAAGAATAATATATAAAACTTCTATGAGTGGGATGCCCATGTTAAATCTATGCTCACACAATGCACACCATGAATTTGTAGTAAGTGAGAAATAGTTAATAATCTACATGAAGAATAACAATTCAAATAAAACAAGATATAATATACACATAAATGAACTAACTAGTTAGAATTACAAATAACAACTACTACCTAGTTGGTGGGCCCTTTCCAATTTGGTAGATGAGCTAACTACGAGTAATCACACGAGTTAAGAAAATAAGAACTTCCAACAAAACTGAGTTTCCATTAAACACAATGTCTGGTTACAACATGTAGATTGTCTCAATATAAAAATGCAGTAGCATAACAATCCTTTAAAATTAAATCCTCATTACAAAGGATGATTATCTGTTTTCTCTATGGAGTCTTACTTATACACAAATTCGGTGGGAAACAATAGAACCAAATCCCCAAATTCCTTAGCTGTTCTAACAAATTTCCTAATTTTGGAAAACCGACCATAATGAAAATCGAGGAAATTTCGTTTTAGAGAAACATCCTAATATCCCAAAGTGTATCAAATTTTGGAAAATTGCTCACATTTTACTAAATTTAGGGAATTCTACATAAAACCCATGTTTTAGTTTTTCGAGATTCACCTTCCTTTGCCTAGAAATAGCGTCTAAATATCATTGCCTGGAAACTATTGTTTTTCTCCTTTGACCATTAGCTGGAGGCTGTCACATGTGACCTGGGAATGAGCCGATGGACACATAATCATCTTGAATCTTCTACCAGCTCAGTCCATGTGGCTGAATCCCAATTGAGTATGCAACCACCTCAATCTATGATATGGGTAGCGAAAGTTGGTATAAGAAAATATATAGGTGGTACTGGAAGTTGGTAGGTTAGTGTTGGTATTAAAAAGTGTTGTTCCAACACCAAAAGTAATCTAGAAATACCGTTACCAAAAATTTTGTTAGTACATGATCTGAACTTAACAATTCTTCACTAGTAAAGTTAGATTAAAACCCTTTTCAATATTAAAAACTTAGGAAATGCAATATAATAAGCAACAATTATGTCTAAGAGCTTGTTGAAATGTTTTGGGCCTATAAGCATGGAATTCTATAATAATATGGAAAGGTTCAAGTATAAAAGTAGGATTATAGTGGAGAAATAGGTATTTAATTATGAAAAAACGGAAGGCCAACATGACTCATGATAAACTTATCAAACTTCACTTATTAGTTAGTTAGTTTCGAAATTTCAAATTTAAACTTAAATCACACAAGATAAATCTTAATTTTTTGTTTATAAAGTGATCATATAAGTTGAAATTTCTAGTGGCTCATAATAAACATTGTCAAACTCCACTCATGAATTATTTTCCACATGTCAGTTTCAAACCTGAATCACGCAAGATAATTTTTTTTTTTTAAAGTGATCATATAAACGTAAACATGTTAAAGTGATTATATAAACGTAATAATGCAGTGGACATTATTGAAGAATTATGTTTTTTGTTTTATGTGAAAAGTTGAAGAATCAATGTCCTAGATCGACACAATAAAGAATTTCCAAATTTTAGCATATCCCAACGAGTTTTATGTGACCACCATGGACATTATTGAAGAATTATATATTTTTTGTTTTATGTGAAAGTTGAAGAATCAATGTCCCAAATCTACACACCAAAGAATTTTGAAATTTGAGTGGAGACTTCCATATCCCAACGAGTGTTATGTGACCAACAATTACTTAATGTACAAAGTGATTTAAATGGAAGGAATGAAGCTATTTTATAGATGATTATCCTGATTGAAAGTATGAATTCAATGATAAATTCTTTGGATCTAGATCCATATCCATATTAAAATAGACAGTTTAGCAAGCTCATAGATAACTTTCACCAAGAAGCTTGGAATCCGACATGTAATTTAATGGCACAAAAGATGTATTCTAAACTAGTACACTACGCTAACTTCTTTATTTATCTATTCTCTTACACTTCTCTTCAGTGGTTTTGTCATAAACTTTGTCTTAGTTTTGTTTATGACTGAGTTTTGAAGTTTGTGAGTGGACAACAATGCCTCATATAACCATAGGGCTCATAGGGGCAGGAATGTTATCTTTGGCACATAGTCTTTCCCAATTATGATGAACTGCAGGGCCTGTCGTGATGATTGTTTGTGTTCTTGTGGTGTTGAATTCCACTTTATTGTTCTTAGATTGCTACAGGTTCCCAAATCTAGTCTCTTAGCTCATGAGAAATTGTTGTTATGGGGATGCAATTCTAGTAGATTTAGGTGTTATATTTGTAAATGGTTTAAGATATATTAACATAGATTCATCTAATCAAGATGCATGAGTAGATGTGAGATTAATATGAACATATGTTGGTTTATTGTTTACTCTAATTTTTTTTGGTAAGGTCGCAATAGCTATATTATATTGATAGACAAAAAATATACAAAATGAGTTACAAGCCAAAGAGGCCACGATTGTTCATGGAGGTCTAGGGTGGTGGATCCACCATATTTTGTCATCAAATTGTTTACAATTGGAAAAAAAAATAGGCCCGCCTAGAATCGAGAAACTAGGCTAAGTGGAAGTAAATGAGCCAGTTCAAAAAAATATACATGGATTTAATATCAAAATGACCAAGTGAAACTAGAAACCTTAAAAATCTGGGGAGAATGGAACGCCTGAGAATCGTAGAGGCTTTCTCAAGACTAGGCTTGGACATTGGAAGTGACCGTGGTTGGTTCCTTCTTGGTCTGATCTCCTCTGGAGCCCTTGTTGGATGAGTCTTTATTCATTCAACTTAACTAGATGGCTCTCAGATTTGCATGGGGGTTCCTACACTTCACTGGCTTACCATCTGATATTCTTTGTGTGGAGACGACTGGAGAAAATAGAGATGAACTGACCAATAGTAGCATCATGTTCATGTAGTAGGTGCTTACCATAATTACTGGAGGGCCATAGTCATGTTGAGCATCCTAAGGGGGCTCTTCATCAACTAGAAGAGGTTGGGGCTCCTTGCTGACCCCTTGATCATCCAAAGGAGGAAAACCCAATTCATGCCACTACGCTAGATTATCCAACCTACTACCTAATTGGTGCCAAGTGAGCTGCATATCCCTCACTGCGTTGCGGGTTCTCCTCCATAACTCTTGGTTGTTGTGAACCAAGTTAGGTAATAGGTTCTTGACAAACCAATAATGGTTGAACCTCCCATTGGATTGTAGGTTAGGAAATCGATTCTCCATTGCTCCCACCTCCCATTCATTTATTTAAGGATGAAGAGAGTGGGGGATGTGGTCCTCATAACCGGAGCAGGTAGTGGGTGGTATGATGCCCTGCCCAACCTTTTCCACCATTGCTGCACTGAGGAATACCACGACGTACAATCCACATCGACATGGTGCTACTCACTTTTCGAGGGATGGGAGTATTGGCTTGGATTCCACCTCTTACATGTGAGAGACAAGTTTCCTAGTGAACGCATAGGAGAACGCTCTCATCCCTGCTCATAATTATTAACACATAATACCCCAAATGAGGGATATAATAGGGAATAAGAGAGTTTATAGTTGTGGGCGACATCCATAATGATCCCTGGAAAACCATCATGAGCTCTGTATGAAGAGCTAACCTGCTATTGGATCGAAGAGCCATCTTCATCAAGACGAATAAAATTTGGATGGGGGAGGAATTAAGAAGGGGGAGTTGGAGGCAAGTAGGCCTGTTAGGTGGATGGCAAGGTGTGTGGACTCCACCTACTGTCACATGCCTCCTCTCTCCTTGTAACATCCACATCCATGACTAATTTTATTTTATTTATTTGGCCTTTTTCAATCTAATTTAACTAAATTGTAAACACACCACCTAATTTGAAGACAATAATTGTTTTCACATGTAGGAATATCATTTCTAACACAATAATTACCTATCTTTATTTTCAGGTGTGAGAAGAGCATGTCTACGTGTGGACTAGTTCCATATGCCTAACTATGATGGAATCTACATTGGTTATAGCATCACTATTGCAATTAATGTGTTACCACTCAGATTTTACCCCTGGTTGTGAAAAGGTAAACCCTAAGGTAACCACAAAACCAAGCTTTAGGAAAGAAAGATGGCTTCTTTCTCTCCAGAGAGGGATCTCTCAATGTATTTTCTCTCAGTCCAGCTATATATGAACAAAAGATAAAATTAAGATTGTTGGTGGTTGAAACAAATGTACATTGAGAATGGAGTCATAATGTGGAACAATAACATTAATAGTGCTATTGCATGGAAAACTTTAACAGAGGCAAGGTAGCAATCTCATTACATTCAAAATGCTTTTGTCTAGTGATTATGGAGGAAATTAGAAGTAGTCCATTAATGTGGGCATACAAATGGGACGAATCCAACATTAACTTTAGATGAACAAGCTTTGTGAATGTTTGAAAGTAATAGACAAAGCATATGATTATGAATTATGCACTATTATAAACTCATTCAAAAATGAAAGGGAAAACATAATGGAAGTAATAACAGGAAACACATACACATGCGAAAAGAAAAGTACGGACTGTAACAAAGACAACACACGAATCTCTGAAAAAGACCAGCTTCAACTCTGCAATTTTATTAATCTCTGAAAGTCTCAAATTACAATGTAAAATCTCACGGGTTCCATACCTTGTTTCATTACAAAAACTTGTTCTTATACAAAATCGCTCCATGATCTAAATACCGAACTATAAAAATAGGCAATAACTGCCTTTTACATATGTCATCTATAACTCCTAACTAATACCTTCTCTCGAAAATAAACTACAAATTCCTAGTTAACTAATCTTCAAAAATTAGTCTTTGACAGGTCTTCAATATTTCTTCATCAGTGTAACCTGTACTTTGTCTTTCCATACTTTTCAACTGTCTTCCACTGGTCGACACTCAATAGCTCCAAGATGTCCATCTCCTTAGCTGACACTCTTAGCTCCACATGCTCCACGTAAGAAAACTATGGCAGTTGTGCACATGTGGTTTTGAAGGCGAATAAAATTTCAAAATATTTCGATAACTTATCAGTTATTGTCTTTCCAGATAAATACGGTTGCATATCATCAAATTTTATGTGGTCTAATATGAAACTAATAAGTCGATCATGGTATTCCTTTTGATAAAACATACTACCTTTTTCTTCCCAGAAGAAAGACAGTCCTTTGCTGAACAATGGGGTAAACACGTAAATCAACAATTTTACTTAGTGAGTCATGATGTCAATATTTGCTTGCACTGTGTCCAAATGCTGGTGCTTTCTCACGATCTTCCTAGCCCATGTAATGACTGAGATTATGTCTTTGATATTTGCTGTCTTTAGATCATCTCAGTTAATCCATTAAAAAAAATGATAGTGTTATTTTCAGTTTCTATTGGTTTCTTATTTAATACTTCCTTTACTGCTGCAACACTTTTCATGGCAGGTTGAACAACAAATTCGTTATCCAAAATATAATCTAAATAAGGCCTAATATTTTCTGCTTCAGCTATAATCATATCCCACAGGATATGTTTTGCTCCTTGCACATACAACTACGCAGTCACTAGTTTCATAACCTTATCATTCTTATCTGACAAGTCTTTACATTTTCTCTCCTAAGCTTTCCTTTCCTCTTCTTTATTTAATGCAGCATTTTCCAAGTTCTTGTTTTTGTTTTTCAAACCAACTATCTCCAAATCCCTCAGGCTAACTTGAGACATAGCATGTACAACAAAGTCTGCACTAGTTTGTGTAGGAAGTGAAATAATCTGCAATTTAGGATCCTTTCCCTTTTCATTTAGTTCTTTCTCGAGTTCTTCCTGTTTTTTCTTGAAATATTTCTCATTCTCAACAAAAAGACCCATATCTTTGTCCCACTACTTATTTTCTTCAACAAACTTTAAAATATTTGCTTTACAATCATTCAATTCATCATTTAGAGTCTCTTTTTCTTTCTCCAACTCTGTAAGCTCTATAGCTTGTATGAGCTAGGTAGTTGGAATCTTCAATTTATTTTTACGGATTAAAATAGTGTTCTCTTTCTCATTTAGCAACTTATGAGTAGCTGTTCCTTTATCATCTTCATTATCTGCAGTTAGTAAATCATCTTGAAGCTTCTTGATCTGCTACCGATGAGCCTTATTTTCAACCCTCTCTTGTCTCAGCTGGTTTTCAACTTTACTTTTGGAAGATTGTAGTCTAGACACCTTTAAAGTGACCTTGATTAGGGCACTATAAATTAATTCTCCAGTTTGTTTGTGAAGATGAATCATATTAGGTATATGAATGTTTTCTAGATTCATCCTCATATCAGAAAATTTGCTTTTGGTGGCTATGGCTAAGTTCAAAGTGTTTTGAACATAATCTCTGACAGTAACTAAAGCCACAACCTTGCTGGAGATTTTTCTAACATCTGCATACAACTTGAGGGATTCATCTGTTGATACTTCTTTATCTTCCCTGTATTTGTCAAATAGCTCAACTCTGGTTTCGAACTGAGAAGTAGAGTCACTGGGTGTCTATGAGAAGGAATACTCCTTGATTTAAAATGCTGGTCCTTTGAATTTCATTTTCTTTTTCTTGCCTTTAACATCTACTACCTGTACTATCTTCCCTACCTCTTCAATCTTCTACTTCTTTTAAGTCTTAGCAGTGTCTTCTTCTTCTGTATCCATAGCATCAGAGAAATATCTCTTATTAGTTCTCTTAGAGTGAATTGCAATAGGATATATTCTCTCAACTGCTGGAACAATAATCAATAGATATAGTTGTGTAGAACTGTCATATTTCATTGGTGAAGTGGAACCTTGTTGCATATCTTACTCACTTAGTATTTCCTGAGGATAATCCATCCAATTGGAACTCTCGGCCACACCTGAAAGTTCTTGATGTTCAAAGGGTTTGTTTTTATTAACTTATCTTCTTATTGATATAACATGGTGGGGATCATAATTAACAATTGCAATAGTATTAAATCTCATCTCATTCAACAAATTCTCAACTATAGGAAAAACACCTTTACTTTTTATTATAAATGGGCCAACCACCCATGGAAATTCGATCTCATACAATATCTTGAAATTTATAAAGTGCTCATTCTCAACAATGAGATTCTGCCTTATCAACTCTAAGGAAAATATCCCGGGAGTTAAGAAAGCTGGTAAGATGTATGGTTGACGAACAAATCAATATACTCTAATTACAGTGCCCTCTTCCATTAAGAACCAATCTCCAATTCTTTTCTCAAGTGAAAACTGTAGCATTTCCTTCATAATAGGTAGCACCCTGGGCAACTTCTATTGGAAAAACACCTTGTACACCTCAGACATCAGAAAGCTCATATAATTGCCAAAATCTCTATCGATCTCATCAGTGAGAACCATCTTTGGGAATTATAGGTTGTCCTCATTAAAGAATAAGAAAATTTTCACCAAATATGACTGGAATCTGAAAAATCGAGTATTGTGGAAGTTCATTAGCTACGAGTGGATACTCTTAGCTAAGAACTCATCAAATTTAATGTAACAAGACTGACCTGACTCAATAGAATTGACTTTACCAGTAATTAATCTGAACAACAGACTCATCAAGTACTCAAAAACATACCTATCAGTGTCTAAACCTAGAAACTGAATCATCATGGAAATGACAGACTGAGTTTCATAAGTAAATAGACTTGAATCAATAGGAAAGGATTGGTTCTGCAAGGAGACATATGGTTTGAAACAAGTATTAAAGAAAGCTTTCTTTTTTTCTACAGTAGCCTCTTCATTAGAGGAAATTTCAACTCAAAATGGGCCTCCTAAAAAAAATTAATAAAATAATGGTTAAAATAATAAAATAATAAAATAATATTTATTAATTTTGGAGGAAGAAAAGAAAAACACTACTTTTTTGTTTGTATTTTCGACATATATCCTCGTGTTTTTACTCAAATTTCGATCAGGAGAGCTCGTTGGATGCATAATTAAATTATGCATCCAACGAGTTCCCACTCAGCATACTTTTGATGGACCCCGCTACCCCAAAAACAAGAAAAACCTGAAAAAATGTGATGATGACATCATCATCACATTTTTTTAGGTATTTCTTTTTTTTTGGGGTAGCGGGGTCCATTAAAATTACACCAAGTGCGTACTCGTTAGATGCGAAATTTAATTCCGCATCCAATGAGCTCTCCCAATTGAAATANGTATTTCAAATTTAAAGCAATTTCATTGGCTAACACATGATGACATGGAATTTGAGTTAAAGTTAAAAGGCCCATTTTGAGTTGAAATTTCCTCTAATGTGAATAATTGAATTAGGCTTTCTTCATTGAACTCTTCAGACAATTGGGTAAAGGTAGCAGGAACAGAAAATGCGTCTTGGACTATTAATGGACTGACAAGACAAATGATTTTAGACTTATCCATGTTTATAATCACCCTCTCGGAAAGAGGAATAATTGTAGGTGAACCAACCAACAAATTCTGGAAAGTTTAAGGTTTGTTCAATACTGAAAAATTGGAAATAAGAGCTAAAAAATCAATGGACATATGTTCCTTGTTCTTTGAGGAATTTTAACTTGTTTTTCAACAGGTTGAACTAATGGACATAATAGTATCGAAAACTTCACAATCCTTGTCTTCAAATACCTCCTCTATTTTCTAATACTCTAATGCCCGAGCCTCCATTCCTTCTACATTGTCCATGTTAAATAGATTTGGGTCAGATGAAAACAACCTACCTGGTTACTTGACAAGTGGGCAGGATATTCGTCTGAGTTGGCTTCTTTCGCACAGTCGTGAGCTCTTGATTTCCAATGAATATACATACAAACATACCCTATCCACATGCTTTGCTTTTATATTATTTTATTCTCTTATTGGCCATGCATCTTATTCAGTCAAATCCCTTCATGTCCGTGGATCTAATGTATTTCATTCTGATCCATTGATATTGGTCACCGTTTAACCATGTACTTCTCATTCTCACTATATCTCCCATCCTTAGCTCCCATGTAACTTTCAGTAGTAGAACTGATCTCAACCGTAGATCTACATCTGATTTACTCGCCACCGTAGATCTTTTCCTTATTTTAACTCCATCTGTTTACATCATAACTGACCTACACCTTGCTTCACTGGGTTCACTTTTGACCATTGATCTAATCTTTTGTAAATCCCCACCATCGATCAATTTTCCCATTTAATATTTTGCTCAACTTTAGCTTCACAAAGGGTGTGCATCTTCTCCCAACAGAGTGATTTTCAGTCGTTGATATGAACCTCTATAAATCTCAGCCCTTCATTTCTGCTCCCCTTTAAGTAATTCTACTAAGTCTCCCTTCGAATTTTCTCATTCACGTTGATTCAACAGAATCATCATGGACCGTAGATCTCAATCTTATTAAATATGCACCATTGATTATGTGGGCCCTTTAACCAATTCCGTTGGCTCACAAATCTTCTTTACCTACGCACCTTCCACCAGTGGAATGAATATGATCCCTTGATCTAGATCGAGCTTCCATCATGATCGTTAAAACATGCACCCTATACCACTTTCCACTGATTTCAAAACTTTTTCCCTCCACACATCATTCACCCAACGGAATCAATGCTAGCCGTTGATCATTCCTCCACCAATATCTTCACTGTTGATTTGTGTCGAGTATAATTTTTTTCGCTGATTGAAAAATTTAATTCCTCCATGCATGTCCAATCAAAAAAATTTCTCATGGCTGTATATATGCTTTCCCCATTTCATCGAACTGTTGATTTACGCTGCCTTTTAACCCATTCTGACGACGACCGATTTTATTCCTTCCTCACATCTTTTTCCAGTGGATTCATCCACATCACTACAGATCTACACTGTCACATCCTGCCATGATATAACAAAGGGGCAAAATTTTCATAGGAAGCTTATTTCTAAGGTCAAGCTTAAGATTTTTCTTCACATATATGATTTCCAAGCTTAGGAATAAGCTCCTCCCAATATTTTAAAGCCCCTTCTAGATACCCTTTCTTCATATGATAATGTTTTTAGTCCTTACCTTATATATTCTCATGCCTGCCCCCTTTGCAACTTCTAACTAGAAATGGTGCTAACAGCTGGCTCCAACTAGGGATGTTATCCTCCCTGTGAGGTAGCAAAGAACCCGTAGACCAGTGCTTGTCTTTATTTCTTACAATTTTTTTTGTTGCATATATAAAAATAAAATAAAATGGAAACTCCTCGAGATATTAGGGCCTTCTCTCTGGGATTCAAATCTTTCAGCTTGCCATCTGTGCTGATTTCAAATCAAATAAATATATACAATCTATGGTGCAAAAATTACCTTCCACCACTAGGACAGATAATGTTTCAGAAATATCCCATTGATAGGGCCTCCTTTAAACTGAACCCCATCCCGATGTTGTAAAATAAATTTTTTTTCACCCTTGTAAGCTACAATAATGTAAGGTTTCCTCCACATGCAATCAATTTTTCCATGCTTGTCTTCTTTTGGTGCATCCCACTTCAGTACCAAATCATCAATTTGAAAATTTTCCTCCACCTTTTTGTCAAATTTTTTCTTTACCTTCTCCTGATGAACCTGCACTTTGTCATAAGATTTATCTCTCATTTCATTCATTTCAATTATCTAATTAATTATTCTCTGCATATGATTGGGCTCATCCTCCCGTTCCTGTAACAACTTCATGATAGGCAGACCTAAAGATACTGGAAAATTACCTCACTTCCATAAACCAATTGAAATGCTGACATTCCAATTTCTCTTTAAGTACTGATCTTGTCTTCCCACAAAGAATATTTCAATTTGGTATGCCAGGGTCTTTTATTATCTTCCAATAAATTCTTGATTATCCTTACTAAACTCTTATTGAAAGACTTTGCAAACCCATTTCCCCAAGGGGAATGTGCACTAGAATGATTCAAATTAATATTGTACTTATGACAGAAGATGATCATTTTCTTTGACTTAAAGGCATTGGCATTATCTGTTACAATCCTCTTTGGACACCCAAATATTGACAAGATGTTGTTTTCCAAGAAATCCATAATTACAACATCAGTAGCTCTTATGGTTGGTATGGATTCAATCCATTTGGTAATATAACCAGTTGCTGTAAGAATCCACATGTGATGACCAGAATAATTTGTGTTGATTTCCTCAATGAAATCCAACCCCCATTACTGAAAAGGTGCTTCCACTAAGATGGGATTTAGAGGCAATGTCACCAATTTCCTTTTCCCTTCAAAAATTTGGCATTGATGACATGTAGTGGTTTATTTATATACATTAGAAAACATAGAAGGCCAATAGAACCCAATCCTCAATATTTTATTAACTGTCACCTTCCAAGAATGGTGTCCTCCACAAACCCCTTGATGGAATTCTTTCATGGTGTGTTGGGCCTCATTTTCCAACAAACAGTTCAACAAAATACCCCCATGGATCCTTCCAATATAGATATTGATTAATGATACAGAATTTTGATGCCTTCAAATTGACTGATCTAGCCCTTGTTTTGCTTAATCCAGGAGGAGTATGCAAGTTCTGCAATACATATACAATGTCACTATACCATGGAGATAAAGAAAAATATGATATCACCTGCAATTCTGGTTCAGTCTGATTGGAATAATTAGACAAAAAATTCAGCTGCAAAGATTCAAAGTTTGAATCTATCATCAGTTTAGCCAGCGCCTGTCCTTTCACCAGCTTCGTAGCATTAATATTCAAATCATATTCTAGCAGCAATGCAATCAATTTATCCCTCTTTCCCTTTGGATCAGGTTGTGTAAATATACTTTTAGCACATTACTGGGAACATAAGCCACAATATGAGAATGAATAACATACACCCTGAAATCTTTCAAAGACTTCACCAAGACATAAACTTGTTTCTCCATGATGTCATACTTCAATTCTCCATCTCTCAGCACTTTTCTAAAGAAAGCAATAGGCCACTCATCATTATGACTATTCTTCTGCAATAAAACTCCAACAATGGTGTGTTCAGAAGCATATGAAAATACCATGAAATATTTTGAAAAGTTAGGACTTACCAAAACTGGAGCTTCAGTAATGGATTTATTAATGTCTTTGAAATACTTTCTAGCATACATAGTCCACTTTATCTCATTATCCTTTCTAAGCATGTTTGTGATATTTGTCAAAATTTAAGCAAAACTCGATATGAACCTTCTTAAAAAATTAACATGTCCAATGGAAGATTGCTCCTCCTTTTTACTCCTAGGCTCTTCTACTTTCAGAATGGAATTTACTATATCTGGGTATATACTGATTCCATCTTTAGAAATAATATGCCTGAATAGCTTTCCCTCCTTCAAAGAAAAATTTGATTTCCTTAGATTAAGGGAAATACCATACCTTCTGCATTTCAAAAAGATTTTCTCCAAATGCTTCACGTGGTCCTTGATAGATTTAGAAAACACTATTATATCATCCATATAAATGACTACAAACTTATCCTTTTCTTCAACAAAAGAAATATCCATGCCTCTTTGAAATGTGGCTCCTGCATTCATCAACCCAAATGGCATCTTGGCATACATAAAAGTACCCCATGGTGTAGTAAAAGTACTTTTCTCTTGGTCCTATTGAAGAAATTTGATTTGATTATATCCAGAGAAACCATCCATAGTGTAAATTCTCTTCGCTCCTACCACTTTCTGCAAAATATGATCCATTTTAGGTAAATGATAGTTATCTTTCAATGATAATTTATTCAAATTCCCAAAATCAACACAAAGTCTAATTTCACCATTCTTATTTTTGTCTGGTACCAAATTATCTACCCACTTAGAGAATCTAAGAGTAGCAATGAGCTTTGCATTAAACAACTTATTGACTTCTTTTTATATCAGAGGCAACAACATAGGATTAATTCTTCTTAACTTATGTCTAAATGGATTTTCTCCAGGATTGATAGGAATGGTGTGTTGTATAATGGAAGTATCATATTATTTCAAGTCTTCATAACTCCATGCAAAAACATCAACACAACTCTTCATTAAGTGAATATACTTTTCCTTCTCAACCACAGGAATTTTTTAGACAATTTTACAATTCTGGGTACATCTGCAGTTCCCGTGTTTTGTTCTTCAATGTCATTTTCAATAGGTTGAACCTTTGGGTCCTTGGCAACATCGTTCTGATCAAATAAAATTTCAAGAGGAATCATACCTTTATGGATATAATTTCTTTTCAATTGTATTATGTCCTTACCTCTAATTACATTTTTCAGCTTTTTATTTTCAACATCTTCATTATCATACTGTACATTTTCATCGAAATTTTATGTGTTTTGATTCTATGTATCTATTTGAGTATTTACAAACTCATTTCATAATTCCAGAAATCTTTTTATCTGCAAATCATCCTCAAATACCTACATGTATTTGGAATTATCCAGGATGGAAGGTCTATCTAGAACTATTATCTTGTATTTCTTTTTTGAATAAATGGGAACCTTGAAATTCCCAGCAGTGGTGGCCAGTGAATCAGCTACCTGATTCTCTCTTCTGGGAACAACTCTGACTCTATGGTCTCTGAAAAAATTACCCAACACATCCTAGAAATGATTCATGGATGCTCTGATCCTTGGATGTTTAGTCTTCTAGTTGTCATTCACTTGGTTAATCACTAACTCATAATCTCCAAATACATCAATTCTTTTAGCTCCCAAATATTTTAAAGCATTTAGTCCTAACAACAGAGCTTCATACTTTGCTATATTATTGGTACATTCAAAAGTTAACTTAAAAGAAAAAAATTTAAACTGTGTTAGGAGAAATTATCCACACCCCAACACCAACTCCCTCTTTGCTAAGAGACCCATCAAAAAACATTTTCCAGAGTCCTTCTTCATTTTGTTTCTTTTCCAATGCCTCTTGTCTCTGAGCAAATTCTTTATTTTCTTTTACATCCACCACTATGGGTATTTCAGGATCAGCATGTGAATCATGGAAGAATATAGAAGACCCTAAATCAATATCTACAACATATGTGGGGTGATTTTTAGGTTTATCTTGGGTACTCACCACATATGCTAGTCTCTTCTCTCTGTACAATCTTCTATGACCTCCAAATAAAGGAATAGTTGCAAAGGACATATCCATCTATAATGTTCCCTTCAAATTTGAAGCCCACGATATGGATAGTAGCATACCAAATTTAGCAGGAATATCAACTACTACCACATCCATGACAATGATTTTAGCTATAACTTGAGCCAAAGTCACCACCATATCTTTAATCAATCCCAAACACTTGACTTTTCTAGAATCAAAGGAATACATGTCTTTATAAGGCCTAGTAATCTCTAATCCTAAACTTTCCACTACAACCCTCGGAATTAAGTTATGAGATGCACCTGCATCAAGCATGGCATTATGCAAAATCATATCATGGACATTCAGACTTACATAAAAAGGAGTTACATCTTCTTCATCTGTGTCTTCAACTCGAGGGACAAGGACTATGATGGGAGTATCATCTATAAGTTCTAAAGTATCTAGCTGAAACTAACCTTCATTTTGCAGCATCTTGGTGATATTTTCTCTATACACATTATTCTTCAACAACTCCTTGAATGGGATAGAAATCTTTATTTTTGATTGTCATGTCCCCTCCCCTCATCTCGACGATGGAGAGGAAGCGATCTAACTACTGCTAGTCTATCGGACCAGGGATCTAAGCCCCATGAACATAATATAAAAATGCATTGAACATAAAAACATATACACATGAAATATACAATGGAAGCAAATAAATTAATTCAATAATTCAACATGTTCATCATAATTCATTAAACAATTACAGTTGCAGAGGTTAAACACAAGAGATACTTATATTGAGAAGAAGCTTGTCCCGCAACTAGCTATGTCACTACAACATTCCACCCAACCATTGGCCAGTGTGCTCATCAATATCTCATCATCAATGCCACCCCTGAGCTGTGCATGATTCCCACAAGGAATAAGGGAACTACAATAGGCTCACACATAGCCAAAGACATGTCAAAATCCAACCAAGCCAAAACTACATTTGGTTTTATCAGAATGCTAAGGAGGTGGAATGGTTGAATTTCTAAGCTAGTGAGCTCAACCACAGAGCTATGGACACCTGTACAAGATCTGGCTTGGATTTCCAAACACTTACACACCCAACACAAGGAAGCATCCCCTTCTCTGCTACACAGTCCCTCAGGCTATGCCTTCCCTTTCAGTGCTCTTCAGCGTGTGCAAGTAAGAATAACCATCCCCACTTGATCTCTCTGTGTGGTTTCTTTATACACTAGGTTTATCAAGCTAATTCTCCCCTCTTCCACTCCAAACCAGTTTAGACCAAAATACAGGATGCACACATAGCAAGATACAAGTATTGGGTTTGAGGAAAAAACGTTTTTGCAACCAAAAACAGATTGGTGAAATGGGGAAATCGACCCCTTGGTGAGAAATTTGAATTCAAAAATGATTCTGGGAATTGCATGAGCAAAAATGACTACTATACACCCTAAAATTGTGAACCTCTGCTGGCCATTCAGTGAACAACACAAAAACAGTTTTTCTGGGCATGGAAAATGAGGAAAACGACTGAACACGTGAAGGAGAAAAACATAGGAAGCTTCAGCTATGTGAGAGATCCCAACATGAATGAAGGATGGGTGAGACAAACACCTAGGAGCTCTAAAACATGTGAGGAAGAGGAGGACATGAATGCATAATGGGTTGGGCAGCATTTTTGGGCATTTACTTGGCCCATACGTCAAAAAGACGTTTTCCAAAATATGATGGCTTCTCAAATTCGAATTTGATTGCCATACTCTTCTCATCCCCATGAATTAACTAACTCAACCACTTCTGGAAGAAATAAATGATTGGGCACAAAAGACAAAATGGGTAGTTGATAGTTTGATGGGGTTTCCCCTTGAAATTTGGATTTTCCCCATTGGCTCAAGGGTTTGAATTATCCCTCCCCCTATTCCTTGTGAAATCATGCCCCCATCTATTTAATGTTGCATTGACATAGCTAATTGTGGGTATTTTTAATTAATTACATATTTACATGATGTCCAAAATTATAATGTGCTTCGCTGGCACGAAATTCCATCGGCATCGATTTTAATTGCCGAAACATAAAACACTAAATCGACGGTGGGGACTTTGCCTTTATCTCCACACCATGATTAAAATACAATATTTACATCATATACATTTTAATGCTAAAATGGTCAAAACCGGGGTGTTACATTGATAACACACTTTGCAAATTAAAGGAGAAAATTTCTTTATCTACATCAATTGGTGTGGGTTGTTTAGCTTCTTTTGATACTTCTCCTTTGTTACTTACAATTTTTTGTACATCTTTTTATTTCCATTTTTTTCTGTATTATTTTGTCTATTAGAAGGCTGATTTGCATTAGCTCTTCCTTTATTTATATTTACATCTCTACTTCTCAACTTCAGATTCCTCTAAAAAATATTCTATTGCATTCTGGTAACCCCTCCGATATTGCTCCGAATCCACCTCAGACACATTACTATCATCTTCATGGGAAAAACGATTATGTTCTTATTCAATAAGATATATTTCTATATCTAAATAATCAAAATGGTGAATTTGGTTGTCCATTGGATCAACCTCCCGCTCTTCATCATCAACATAGTTCTCAGGAAATGGAGGCTTGATCTGTTGATCTTCAAGGTTTCTTATATTTATTTGGTCTCTCTTCCTGTTTTGAGGGGGAGGAGGAGGTGGCGGTATTCTAAAGTTTGGGTTCCTTACTTGAGGTTCAGGTTGCTCTTTATTGGGTGGTATGTTGTCTAAAGGAAACCTATCCATTAACCTTTCCATAGATTTCATCATCATTTCAAACTTTGCATAATTTGAAGAGGAAGCAGTAGTAGCAACAGAAGTGGAAGGATGATGTTCTTCTATAGTTATTCTTCTTTCCACTTCTACTCTTTGTTTCATATTTCCAGAGGCCATTAAATTTTCTTCTACCTCTAAGGGATCCTTAAACATAGCATGAAGATCAACACATTTTATTTCTCTCAACAACAAAGCAAAATCACTCTCAAAAGAATCAACATAATGGAGTTGGGAAGCACCTACTAAGGGTTTAATGTTTGCTGGTATAGAATTATATCCCTTCATAAATATGGTGGAAAACTCATGAATTGATTCAAAATTTTCTTTTTTTTCAGATTTTTATATGAGAAAGAACTTGTAGAGGAATTTTCTTATCTTCCCATCTATCCAGAAATAAAGTATGAAAGGCTTCAAAGGTGAAAATAGACCTTGCAGGTAAGTCTTTAAACCATCTTTTTGACTCACCAGACAAACTCTATGCAACCAACCTCATCTTAGCATAATCATAGTCTACTTCCTCCAAACTAATGAAATCTTCAAACCTATCCATATGCTGCATAGAAGTAAAGTTTCCTTCCCCATCAAATAAGGATATTCTTTGAGAGTAGTTTTGGGGTAAATCATGCAGTACAACAGGCATAGCCAAAGGAGAAAATCCACCTGCCATTAGTCTAGGAGAGTTTGGGACAACAAGAGGATTTTGAACAGCATGAGGACTTTGACGAGGGCTTGGAATATAAGGTTGAAAGGTTTGGACAACAATATTGTTTTCTTCAACCTTTACAGTATATTGTAAATTATGCCACAGAGAGTCAAGAAAGTATGACTGAAGCCTATTAGAGTTTATTTCTGTTTGTTTAAGATCTGATTCATATTTTGACCTTAATAATGATCTTTCAAAACTGGTTTTCCAATCAAAATCCTGAAATCTATGAAATTCTTGAGAAACAGATCCTTCAATTTGAGAGGTATTTATTATTTCTTTACCAGACGTACGTCTAATCAATATTTCTGGTTTTTCCACACTGTATAATATCTCAGAAGAAGGATTACCTCTTGTATGTGTCCTCCTAGAATCCAGGATGTCTTTTCTGAAAATCAACTTGAGATCAACGTGGAGTCGCCAAGGAAAATATACAACCGATAAGAATGCAAGAACCTTTGCTTGTGCACATAAATTATGTCTTCTTGAAAGCTCTATCATTCTCCTAGGGAATATTTGAACTCTCATTCCCCGCCAATGAAGATAATATGTTATCACTCATATTTTACCCTCGGTTGTGAAAAGGTAAACCCCCAGGTAACCACAAAACCAAGATTTACGAAAGAAAGCTGGCTTCTTTCTCTCCATAGAGGGATATCTTAAATGTATTTTCTCTCAGGACAAATATATATGAACGGAAGATAAAGTTAAGATAGTTGGTGGTTGAAACAAATGTACATTGGGAATGGAGTCATAATGTGGAACAATAACATTAACAGTGCTACTGCATGGAAAACTTTAACATACGCAAGGTAGCAATCTCATTACAGTCAAAATGATTTTGTGTGGTGATTATGGAGGAAATTAGAAACAGTCCATTAGTGTGGGCATCTAACTGGAATTAATCCAACATGAACTTTAGATGAAAAAGCTTTGTGAATGTTTGAAAATAATAGAGAGAGCATATGATTATGAATTATGCGCTATTATAAAATCATTCATACATGAAAGGGAAAACATAATGGAATTAAATAGCATGAAACACATACACATGAGAAAAGGAAAGTACAGGTTGTAACCAACAAAACACACGAATCTTTGAAAAAGGCTAGCTTCGACTCTGCAATTTTCTTAACCTCTGAAAGTATCAAATTGAAATGTAAAATATCACAGGTTCCAAACCTTGTTTCATTACAAAATATTTTTCTCATACAAAATCGCTCCATGAGCTGAATAACTAACTCTAAAAATAGGCAATAACTACCTTTTTACATATGTCATCCATAATTCCTAACTAATAAATTCTCTTGAAAATAACCTACAAACTCCTAGTTAACTAATGTTCAAAAATTGGTCTTCGACAGGTCTTCAATATTTCTTCATCAGCGCAACCTCTACTTTGTATTTCCATGCTTCTCAATTGTCTTCCACTAGTCAACAATTGGCAGCTCGAACCTAGCCATGTCCTTAACCAACACTCTTATCTCCACATGCTCCACGTAAGAAAACTTTGGAAGTTGTGCACATGTGGCTTTGAAGGAGAATAACATTTCAAAATATTCTGATAACTTATAAGTTATTGTCTTTCCAGATAAAGACTGTTGCATATCATAAAATTTTATGTGGTCTAATCTGCAATTGATACGTCGATCATGGTATTCCTTTTGAGAAAACATACTACCTTTTTCTTCCCAGAAGAAAGGAATTCCTTTTTTGAACAATGGGGTAGATAGGTCAATAAACAATTTTACTTGGTGAGTCATGATGTCAATCTTTACTTGCACTGGGTCCAAATGCCAGTGCTTGCTCATGATCTTCCTGGCCCATGTGATGACTGAGATTCTATATTTGATATTTCTTGTCTTTAGATCATATTCAATCAATCCATTCAAAACACTGATAGTGTTATTTGCAATATCTATAGTTTTCTTATTTAATACTTCCTTTACTGTTGCAACACTTTTCCTGGCTGACTGAACAACAATTGTTTTATCCAAAATATAATCTAAATAAGGCCTAATATTTGCTTCTTCACCTATAATCATATCCTACAGGATATGTTTTTCTCCCTACATAGGAAGCTATCCAGTCACTTGTTTCATAATCTTATCATTATTGTCTGACAAGTCTTTACATTTTCTCTCCCAAGCTTTATTTTCCTCTTATTTCTTTAATGCAACATTTTCAAAGTTCTTGTTTTGGTTTTTCAAACCAACTATCTCCAAATCCCTTAGGCTAACTTGAGACATAGCCTGTACAACAGAGTCAGCACTGGTTTGTGCAGGAGGTGAAATAATATGCAATTTAGGCTCCTTTCCCTTTTCATTTAGTTCTTTCTCCAGTTCTTCATGTTTTTTCTTCAAATATTTCTCATTCTCAACCAAAAGACCCATATCTCTTTTCTAGTCCTTATTTTCTTCAAAAAACTTTAAAATATTTTCTTTACAATCATTCAATTCATCATTTATAGTCTCCTTTTATTTCTCGTACTCTGTAATCTCTATAGCTTGTATGAGCTAGGTAGCTGGAATCTTAAATTTCTTTTTGAGGAGTTGAATAGTGTTCTCTTTCTCATTTAGCATCTTATGAGTAGCTACTCCTTTATCAGCTTCATTATCAACAGACAATAAATCACCTTGAAACTTCTTGATTTGCTGTTGATGAGCCTTATTTTCAACCCTCTCTTGTCTCAGCTGGTTTTCAAATTTATTCTTGGCAGATTGTAGTGTAGACACCTTTAAAGTGGCCTTAAGTAGGTCACTATAAATTACTTCTCCAATTTGTTTGTGAAGATGAATCATATTAGGTATAGGAATGTTTTCTAGATTCATCCTCATCTCAACAACTTTGTTTTTGGTGGCTATGGCTATGTTCAAAGTGTTTTGAACGTGATATCTGATAGTAAGTAAATCCACATCCTTTCTGGAAATTTTCTAACATCTGCATACAAATTGATGGATTCATCTGTTGATACTTATTTATCTTCCCTGTATTTGTCAAATAGATCAGCTTTGGTTTTCAACAGAGAAATAGAGTCCCTAGGTGTCTTCGAGAAGGCATACTGCTTGATTTCAAGGGTTGTTCCTTTGACTTTCATTTTATTTTTCTTGCCTTTGAAATCTGCTACCTGTACTATCTTCCCTACCTCTTCAATCTTTTTCTTCTTTACAGTCTTAGCAATGTATTCTTCTTCTGTATCCATAGCATAAGAGAAATCACTCTTATTAGTTCTCTCAGAGTGAGTTGCAATACGAGATATTCTCTTAGCTAATGGAATAATAATCAATGGATCTGGTTATGTAGAACTGACATATTTCATTGGTGGAGTTGAACCTTGTTACATATCCTCCTCACTCAGTATTTCCTGAGTATAATCCATCCAATTGGAACTCTCGACCATACTTGCAACTTCTTGATGTTCAAAGGGTTTGTTTTTATTAACTTGTCTTCTTATCCATATAACATGGTGGGGATCATAATTAACAGCTGTAACAGTCTGAAATATCATCTCCTTCAACAAATTATCAACTACAGGAAAATCAATTTTACTTTTTATTATAAATGGGCCAACTACCCATGGAAATTTGATCTCAGATGATTTCTTGAAATTTATAAAGTGCTCATGCTCAACAATGAGCTTCTGCCTAATCAAATCTAAGGAAAATATCCTTGAAGTTAAGAAATATGGTAAGATGTATGGTTGATTAACAAATCTGCACACTCTAATTACAGTTCCCTCTTCCATTAAGAACCAATCTCCAATTCTTTTCTCAAGTGAAAAATATAGAATTTCCTTCATAAGAGGTAGTACCCTGGGAAGCTTCTGTTGGAAAAACAACTTGTACACCTTAGACATTATAAAGTTCATATACTTGCCAAAATTTATACCGATCTCATCAGTGAGAACCATCTCTGGTAATTGTAGGTTCTCCTCATTAAAGAATAAGAACATTTTCTCCAAATAGGACTGGAATTTGAAAAATCGAGTATTGTGGAAGTTCATTAGCTACGAGTGGATAATCAGCTAAGAACTCATCAAACTTAATGCAATGGGATTGGCATGAATTAATAGAATCAACTTGACCAGTACTTACTGTGAACAACAGACTCATCAGGGACTTAGGAACATACCTATCAGTGTCTAAACCTAGAAACTGACTCATCATGGAAATGATAGACTGAGTTTCATCAGTAAGGCTTGGTTTTGTAAGGAAAGGCTTGGTTCTATAAGGATACATATGGTTTGAAACAAGTATTAAAGAAAGCTTGATTTTGTTCTATAGTAGCCTCTCTGAATAATTGAATTAGGATTTCTTCATTGAACTCTTCAGACAATTGGGTAAAGGTAGCAGGAACAGAAAATGTGTCTTGGACTATTAATGGAATGACATGACAAAGGATTTTAGACTTATCCATGTCCATAATAACCCTCTCAGAAGAGGAATAATTGTAGGCGCACCAATCAACAAATTCTTGAAATTTTAGGATTTGTTAAGTACTGAAAAACTGGAAATAAGAGTGGAAAACTCCATGGACATCTGTTCCTTGTTCTTTGAGGACTTTTAATTTCTTTTTCAACAGGTCTATTGAAATAATGGACATAATAGTATAAAAAATTACACAATCCTTATCTTTGAAGACCTCCTCTATTTTATGCTACTCCAATTCCTAAGCCTGCATTCCTTCTACATTGTCCATGTTAAATAGCTTCGGGTAAGATGAAAATGAACTACCTGGTTATTGGAGAAGTGAACATGATCACTACAAAATTTGAGGCCAAAATCCAATGGCTACCATGTCTGAAATTTGACACTAACCTATCGGGTATTCGACACATACACTTTTTTTTGTCGTCGGTGGTGTAACGTCGAATCTTCGACCATCAACTAATAAGTGTTGAAGCTTCGATAGACCATTGTGTTGCATATTAGATCTTTATTCCTTCAGAAGTGCCAACCAAAATTGCATAAACTGTCAGAATTATGACGTCATCCGACCCCTGAAGCGTCGGCCGTTCAACGGACAAAAGTGTCTGAGAAATGGCGGTGTTGTCGGTTTTTAATTTAGATAGTGTCGGTACTCTGACACACTCCGACACTAGAAGAGTTAGCCTTTCGACGCAGTCCAACACTTTAACCGTTGGTCGTTTGATGGGAGGAAGCATCGGAGTCATGGCACGACCGTCGGATGGGTTGACCGGAGTGTCGGAAGAACGTCGGAAAAGAGACGCTTGTTGATGGATTTTAAAAAAAAAATCCAAATATTTCACTTACGGCCACATGGTTTCACCCTATAATTTGACCACTGAAGGAATCCTGGTAGCAAAATAGAGGATTCTATGTCAAGTATATATTTCATCCTTGCACATATAGTTATCACAACTACTTTACTCTTAACTTTACTTTTCGCAAAATAGAAAACCCAATATCCTCAAGAGAAGCACCCTCCTTTCTATTTATGGAATAAGGAAGAGAGTAATTACAAGCAAACCATGTACTAAGTCTACAAGTGGACCACTTAACAAGACAAAGTCCAATCTAACCAATCCATGAATACTTTAAGAGAATGTTCCTTAACTAGAGAAATTACATGTGCTAAGGGTAGGTGATTACAACACAACTTCACGGTAGTGTGAACCACATGTACAAAGGTCACGTAATCCCATGTCCGCATGTTCCAAATTACCCACTTAGAAATGGCCTATGTGACTTGGATTTCGAGAGAGTCGGAGAAAGGTTGCTTGTAATCAAGTTTTCCTAGTTGAACATAATGCAATGCTTCTCTGGGTGAGACTATTAGTTGGAAAGTGGAATGAAGCAGTCCCCATACACTGTCTGTGTCCTTGACCTCCATTTTGAGTTGACTAAAGTTCTAAACGATGGTATTTTATAACATGATTAAGATGAAATGGGTCTAAAGAATTGTGTTTATCCTTCATATGCACTATGCTAATTGTATAAGTATATGCATAATTTTTTCCGTGTATAAGAAAGAGCTCTCATGCAAAGAGTGCTTTACATTCCCAATCTTAATAAGTGATGATGGAGGACATTGAACTTATAGAGTCTCTAAACAGAGGGGACCAAAGGAAACAACTAAGATAAAAAAAATAACAGAAATAAACTTGCTGACCAAGAGGCATTCAATACTTTTAGAATAGTCTAGCTTTGCTCAAGGAAGGGATATAGAATAAGATTGAATTCTACAAATATATAACCACTTCATATAGAAAAGAGACAAAGAAACAACAGAGTATGTTACCTTAAATCATTATTAATAATGTACAGTATATATTTAACTTCACTCTTGCAAATTCCAAACAACCAGTAGAATAGTATAGTAGAATAGTCTAGCAAACTTCCAGGGGGTCAATACTTGTTTTTAGAATTATAGTCTTATGGTAAACAGTAAATGGCAGATATACCTCTTTTGGCACATTTTCTTCTTTGAAATTTCCTTCAAATTCTGGTTTTGGAGTGTACTCCAAGTCTTCAATGCCCCACCCCTACACGCTCAGGAAATAAACGAAAAGGAATTGGAAAACTAAAGAAGAGAAACGATGTTCATAACAATCAATGCAACATCAATCTGCAAACAATAAAAATATCGAAACATAGCTGAAAGAAATCCCAAAACAAAGGATAGGCTAACCAATGGGCATAAAACAATGGCAAGTGTTTTTACCTCTTGATTTTTAATAATATAGCCTTGCCCATCCACCATGTGTGAAATCATCATTATCATGTCATATTCGGCATCCGGGAACTTGAAAGGAAACTTGCTTGTCTCTATATCAAAAGCACACACACGAACTTCAGCTCGTTGAAGAAGATCTTCTCTATTTTCCAAGGTAACCTTTGAAGAGTCCACTTTAATAGTGTACCATTGTCTACATCTTGCATATGTAGGATTGCAAAATCCATAAACAAGTAAAGAACGAATGTTAGTTTTTCGGTATATAAAAACTCTTACTGCAAAGGTTGTTGAATGTGGACTTATGATGTAGAGACAAGCCATTATTTGTTCAAAAGCATCTTGAAAACATTGAATGTGGACTTATGATGTGGAAACAAGCCATTATTTGTTCAAAAGCATCTTGAAAACATAAAATGAAGACATGAGTGTGTTGCGAAAATAAATGTATCCTGCTACAATTGACCAAGTATTCAAACAATCTATCTCCGAAGCTGTCATGCCCAACCATTTATATAAACATGTTATATAACATCTATCATTTACTAATTCAATTCAAGTAACTGAGTTCTTTAAAAGCCTCAAGCAACATTAAATGACACTCAATTGCTTAATCTAATCAAGGAATTTAAAATATAATGATCTAACACAAATTATGTAAGCAAAAAAATATAATTAGTAAGAATATATCACCTGATAAAACATGGATAACAAAAAATACTATGTATATAAGGCCATCGATCTAATCAAAACTCCATTTCTTGGCTTTTAACTATGGAAATGTTTCTCAACGTTATCTGCAAGAAGTTCCAATGGAGGAGTCAAATAGCAATAGTGAAAATTACACAGTAAAAATATAGAAATAGATGTTTTTTAATGTATTCTTCCTTACCATTCATTGAGCTCCTCTCTGTTTCGATAATAATTTAATATTCTCTACTAAACAGGACCAACCACGTGAAGGTGGAAGCTCTTATGGTCCCTCCCCCCCCTCACATCACTCTCAACTCCCCAAACCCAATGCATATACTTGCAAATAACAATTTATGTCACTATTTCACAATGCAAATAACAATGCATCTATAATGCAAATTATTTCACTCAATAGTTGAAAAATGCTTTCACTAAATCATTCTTTATAACATTCATTAAACCATTCAATCATCAACAACTGAAAAAACCATTCATTAACTCATTCATTAAAACATTAATTTAGTAAATGGCAGAAAAAAATATCAGTAAACAATTCAGTAAAGCATTCATTCATAAAATAGAGGGAAAAACATTAATTTTTTTTTATAAATAAGAATTACTGAAAATTTGTTTTGTCACTTCCTTTTTACTTTTCTTCTCTTTAAATATTTAGTTAGAGTCACATCTTTGGGAATTTGATCATCGGTATCCCTACTAGTCTGCTCAAAAGGTTGAACTTCAGGCGAGGGGCGACGAATTTCTGCAATAATGTCAAAATATTTCATTAATATATTTATATTTTGATAAATACGAGTAGTTCATTAAAAAAACATTACGAATGTGTGTTTTTACCTGCCATGTGCACATCAACATGTTCAACATTATCTCGTACTGGCCCAACCCGTTCCGTGTTATGATCTGTAGCTACATGCTCTATAGTTGAATTGTGTAGAATTAGAATTAATGTTCATCATTTGCAATGGTCTATTAAAAACAGTAGCACATTAATAAATTCATTACCAGGATGAGAAGCATGATATTTGTTTGGTTGGTCATGTACTTCATCCTCGACATGAACATGATTGTTACTTTCCTGCACAAAAAGGAATAAATAATTTACGTTACTTTATTTATAAGGAACAAATTGCATGAGCATTAATAAATTATCATTAAAATATACAGTTTTCACATACCTGGGCACCAGATGGATCAGCAGAAGATCGTGCAGTATTCATAGACAAGCTTCTCTGGCGTTCAACAATGACGTCAAAGCCATGTTCGAAGCCAAGCTTCATGTAATCCGCACTGGGCAATTCTTTGAACCGATCGACCTTCATATTTGCATGATGTCATTAATTTTAAATCCCTTTGTCAGAACAAAACAAAAATAATAATATGTATGATATTTGGATGCGGATTCGGGTTTTGCGATACTTACATATCGGGCCGCCAAGTTGGAGTAACCACCAGGCCCAAGCTTGTGTTGGCCAAAATTTTCAATTATTGCCTTTGTGGCCTTAGATGTGTCTGAGGGCCTAATTAAGTTTTTAAATAAATTAGTCTATGTACCAAAATTGATATAAAAACTAGTAATAATAAGGCTTACCACTACATTTTGGAATGAATTGCATACCTCCCTGTTCCACCTGGTGGTATCTTTCCTGATTTTCTCACGCCCTTCTCTTTTCCATCTTCCACGAGGGCTTTCCACTCCATAGATGGAATCATTGGAGGGCTCTCATACTTAGGGTTCTTTTTTAGGTGAACCCTATATTGGTCTCGGACAATCTTTAGATTTTTTCCATCCTTCTGTAGTACCTTTGATGTATCAAAGGTATTTTTTTCCGAACAGACTAACCAAGCGATTAGTCAGATCATCCTTTAAAGCTTTTGGCTGCTTCTTCCACATTGTGCAGATGGTGGACCCGAAGATCTCCAAGGACAAATCATATAGATGTTTATAAAATATATCATTTCCTGCAAAACATTATTTCCATCATTAGTGAACATTAGAAAATATTATCGGTATATTAGACACAAATTATAAAAAATAAATTGAACAATCTATAATGACCTGGAATCCTCTCTATCTTTATTGGAACCAGTTCTTCATTCACCAAAAATGTACACTTTATTGAACCATTTCTATTGTATAGGAATAAACAACTTATAACCGAAGGTCTAGGGTTACCAACATACTCATAAAACTTGCAGGAAATCAACTTTAGAGTACAGAAAGGAAACAAGAGGATAGTATAGACTCACCCGATTCATGACGGTCGATCCTAGCTTTGTCCTCTCCCGCTCTGCTTCTCCTCCAAAGCTTTTAGGGATGTTTCTCCTTCACCCGTAAAGAGAAAATTCTCCAAGTGCAAGATTATACATGTGTATAGAACAGGTTAGATAAAAAAAATATGAGAGTTCTTAATCATAAATACTTATCAAACCATGATACATGAAAGACATTCAAAACACATTTGGAAGAAGGATTCTCTTTATTAACAATAGTGAATGAGTTAAGATTACAACCCAACGCCTAAGACAAGGACTCCTCTGCAACCAAAGGATTCTGAGTTCCACTGCTCCAAAGACTTCTGAATAGACACCACCAGCATAACTTTGCTCTCCAAGTATGATTGATTATACTCTCCCTAAGGCCTTTATTTATACTTAGTGAAATAATGTAGTTTTGAGGGTTGAGGAGGTTGGGACAATTAATATGGTTATAGTTAAGGGCTTAATAAATCTCAAATAATCACGATTTATTATTTTTAATGTCAAAGGAAGGCGTACACAGGTATTAATACTGGAAACCCACATGTGACACATGAGTTACTCTAAGGGAAGCCCGCGTACAGATCTGTACATGGGTTGCAATTACAAATACACGTGTACAACATGCGACATGCTGTAGGAAAATTCGCGTATGTATGCGAGTTCCATATAGGAAAAGGCACGTACAACAATTGACATATTCAAAGGTAAAAATGGCAAGCTAGATGGATAATAAATGTATTTCATAACATGCCCATATATAGTGTTTTAGGCAACCTTCAATCCATAAATGTCCTTTTGTGTGCCAACATAGGAAATGTCGGCACTTGGACGGAGAAGTGCCATTTGGGTAGATAACAAATGCCCCATAATGTGTGAGGTCAGAGGGAAGCAATGGCTGAAATAGATTATAATCTTTATCTTTGGAGAACTCATAAATCCAATGGAGCAGAGGTAGTACCTAAAACAAATACATAATAATGTCATATACAAAGTCATATCTGAGGATGCTATGTTCAATATACTAGAACACTAGCTCCTTTACAATATTTGCATACATCATATGATACAGGTGCAAGACCACGTACATTACAAAGGTGGATCGAAGCCACAATATACAATAATGATGAGTCTTCAAAGATCTAGAAGCTGTGTACATAAATGGAACATAATCTTGCACAACTTAGTCCATATGTGAGGAACTAAGGTCTTCATAAACAATCCCAAAGAACTAGTACAATCCAAGCCATGTGAATAAATGTAGGCTGAAGTCAAACATGGAAAGAATTCAACAGTTTGTCAATCAATAGGTGATAATCAACAAATGAAGCAAAGGAATCCACCAATGATAAAAGTGAATCCTGAGGTACTATCGTCAAAACTCTAGGTCTTCATCATGAGGAAGTACTGAAACGAAACCATGTTGTGATAAGGAAGGAAATAGATCCTCCAACGGATCACAAGAGTGACTAGGAACTGGGAAAAAGAAGGGAGACACAATAGATAATATTTACAACAATGATGGGATCAGGATAAAGATCAAACATTGGGTTGAGTCCTTGAACAGTGAGCACAACATAGAGATAACCCAAGGCATATTTTAACTCATAAATAGAACAACTAGATGTATCTGTCATGTAGGAGACATGATCAGATTCCCCAGGTATAATGGACAAGAGGAGGAGTAGGAAACTCGAAGTAATAGCTGAACTGAAAGTGAACAATGAGACATGGGTATTGGAAAAAATAGAGAGTGCTATGTTCAAGAAGGACATGCTGCCACTATTGAAAACAAGAGAAAACTTCTTCCTTACCTTCCCTGTTAAATTTTAACGAGTCCAGGAAAGTCAACTCGGGTCCCTCTTCATTTTTTAACAAGCTTGAAGAGAAGGGAAAATAATGCTTGATAGTCTCACCAATTCGTGGATTTAATGAGCCCAACTAGTACATGCTCAGTTGGTGTTTTCACATTTAGAGAGTCTGAAAACTCCAAAGAAGACTCCAGGGGGGTCCTTTTTCATCCAATTTAGTCTATTGAGGCCGAAAAAGTATAAAACATATCACAGAAGAACTCTCTTAACTTCCGTAGAAGAAAAGGTGAACCTTTTTCGTACTTAGTCAGGGAGGTGCGAAAAAGGTTAAATTACCACCTACCCAACACTCCTTCTAGAACAACATGAATAGCTTGAGTTTCACAAGTGTGAAGGAAAGAAAGATCACTCGGAAAGATCCATTTGATTACGAGAAATGGGGCTTACAACAATAAACTCGTTGCTTTGTTCTTAAGTGTTTAACGAGCATGACAAAGACACAAAGTACACTCGAAATCTTTTTCATGTTTAGGTCTAGAGCATGAAAAAGAGAAAACTAAGCTCATACTGGGAGTTCCTTTTCAATAAATTTAGTCCCTCGGGTCCGAAAAAGTGATAAACCTATGCCTGAGAATACTCTTCTCAATTCAAAAATAGAAAAGAGAGGGATCCTTTCTCTTATTATTCCGCATGGTCCGAGAAAGAGATAACCTACCACCAATGCGGATGCCCATTCACATATTCTTAACGAGCTTGAACGGACAAGTTAACTCGGCAGTCAAGTCTATTTTGGAGGAGTCAGACCTGGGCCTAAAGAAACTCCGTAAGGGAGGGGAGTCCTATAATGGGATAGATTGTAAAAAGAGATTAAAAAAGAAGGTCTATTTGGCATGAAGAATAGCTAAAAGGAAACCCCTGTACCTAAAATAGCTGCAGCATGAGTATCAAAAGACAACATAGGTTTTAAAGGAGGATACTCATGAAAAAAGGGTCCTATCCATGGAAGAACAATAGTTGAAAAACAGGGAACTAATGGTTTATAATATCATATTCCATGGAAAAATGTTGATTGCTAAGGTTAATTTGGATTAAGTATAGATGCCAAAATGCATTGAAAATGTCAAAACCACCCCGTGGGAGAAAAAAACACTTTATAATGATGAAAAACCTGTTTCAAGGCAAAAATAAATATGGTATTAGTTGAATAGATTTCAAACTATAGGAAAAAACCCACTTTGAGAAATAAAATTTCTATAAATAGTTCAAAATCAAAACAAAACTCACCATTTTGAAATTTATCCATAAGAAGCAAGTTTTTACCTCTACCTTCATTCGATCATTGTGGACAATCTAGTGGCCGAAATCAAATTCCGCAAGTTGCAAGTAAGCCTACACCTCGAGATCTTCAATTTGATCTTAGCAATTATCAATTTTGAATCCCAATTTCGTTATTAAAGCATCCTAAAGCATGTCACGGCGCGTACGCGGGTTCACAGTGTAAAAACTCGTGTACATGAGTTATGTACGTAGGTTGCCTGTAGAGACAGTCACGTATAGTACGCGACATGTCTATATAGACAGTCGCGTGTACTGCGTGAAGGATAAAAAGCTAATTATAGGAAATTTTATATGAAATTGATGAATCATAATACTTGTTTTGTTAGGTGTGAAGATGGTGTTGGAATGGAGGGAAAAAGAACATGAAACAATGGACCAAGAAGCGCTCCAAAGTGCACCCACCGTACATGCTTTACGAATGAGTGGGTTATTAAAATTCTTTTGCACATCACCCATGCAGGCCAGTGTCCGTCTCTTGGAGTTCATGATAAACTATTGGGATCATGATTTGGGGATGTTTGACCTACAAGGTGAGACTTTGGAAATTACTTCTGAGGACATATATTTCATTACCAGTCTGTCATGACGAGGAGCACCGTTCAACTTAGAGGGCACCGGCAGGGGCAGTGATCCTTTAAGTGTCTAGAACTACATTGATGTGTTTTGTGCACCAGGTACCCAGAAGAGAGGGAGTTGTGTCCCTATTGCACATATCCATGATTTCGCACTACAGGTACTGACAAGCACCATCATGAGGATTGCAAGATCCTCTTCATTACATTTAGCTACACGGAACCAAATGAGGTTGGCAGTGGATTGTATGCATGGTGCCCTCTATGATTGGTGTTCAGGAGTTGTCCCCATTATGAAAAGACAACTCTCTGATTGCAAGAGATGAAGGCGAAAGAAATTTGGGTATTCTAGCATATTGATTGCCTTATTCTTCTTTGAGAGTACCGGGGTTGAGCCCCGCCATACCTCTTCCAGTCTGATCTCCACGTCAGTGAAGGCTGAGCAGATGGGGAGACATCTTCCTTCGTCAAGGAGGAGGAGACATAGTGCATAGTGTGTACGATGATAACTTCTATATATGGTGGGAGCAACAGCTACCAGAACTAGAGTAGTGTCCGTATGCCGGCATGGATTTTCGAGGTGATCCAGACCTTGTCCTCCCTCTAGGAGGAGCATGGGGAGAGCTAGGTAAAAGTTTTTTAATTTTTAGCATTTTTTAAATTTTTTATGAATTTTAAAATGATAGATATATACATATGTGTACAAGTATTAATCCTATAAACATGTCAAAATGCAGATATTGGATCGGTCCGCCCTGAGGGGCATCCACGTATGTTTGTTCATACTGTCGTAGGCGAAGACCTGGGGTTTATTAGGGTTCTTGAGGGGAAGATAGCCAGGCTGAACCAAAGAGTTCCCACTCTACGGATAGAGCATATCCTGGCTGCCATGTAGGAGTTTGTGGTTGGAGTTCCACCTATCTGGTTACGCCTTTTGAGGCGAGTGGCCAGAGCAGTTCTTGTATACATAGATGTGGTGGAGGCTGTCGAAGCTAAGGAGGATGAGGAAGCCAGAGTATAGAGAGACCATGGGGACCAAGGTGGTCCAAGTGACCAGGGTGGTCCTGCTTAGATCTAGGACATTTTGATGGACTGCGATCCATTTTTGTATATTATGACTGGATCTGAGGATCAGGCTCGACCTATCTATGGACATATACTTACATATATATATATATATTGTTGTCGGTTTATTTACAAGTGTTTTTTATGTGCATGCTATATATTGTTATGAAATGTGTGTTAGATGCCAATCTAAAATGTAATTAGCATATGCATCAGTCAATGAATTTTGATTTCTTGGAATGTGATTGAATATAATAACTTCAAAATTTCTTTCCAGTAACCTAATTTGCATGAACTGACGCAATAGGTTAGGGTTTCATACCTGATAATCTCGATTGAGCTGGGAAACCACCAGTTGAGATTCCAGACGGACTTCGAGCTGGGTGATACCACGTGACAAAGCATCTCATAGAAGCTCAATTATAGCCCTATACTCAGCAACATTATTAGAAGTAGGACCTAAGCAAGTGCCTCCTGTGGCAACTAGCTGTCCTGAGGGAGAGTAAATGACCCATGTTGTTGAAGTTAGATTACAAGTGTGGCAGCTGGTGCCATCGACGAATCCTATATACCTCTCAGAAGACATCTGCAACAACCAACAGATGGTATAAAAAACAAAACCGACAACCTAATGTACATAAAAATACATACAATAAAAATACAAGAAAAAGTGCTAAGGCTAAGCATACTTCTTCAGGTAGAGCCCATTTCGAGGCTTAGGCAGCTTGTTCCCATCAAAATCAATTAACTCATATGCACCCTTCTTCAAAACTTTCGACACGACATAAGGTCCTAACCACATAGCCTTGAATTTTCCTACCCCCAGGGGTTCTTTGTCTTGGTCCCAAAGCAAGACAAGTTCTCCCTTAGAGAAAACCTAAGGTTTGAATGATTTATCATATTGAGTTTTGACCCTATTCTTGTGAGCTTGATTAGCAGATAGCGCATCTCTACGCTGTTCATCAAGGTGTTCTAAATGTACCTGATGCTCTTTAAGCTCTGTCATATCAGGTAACACATGAATAGTTATTTTTAGAGACATGATTTCACATTCAATTGGGGTAACTGATTCCACTCCATGGATGAGTTGGAAAGGGGAGAAACTCGTAGCAGTTTTTACGTGAGTTCAGTAGGCCCAAAGAGCAGGATATAGCATGATGTGCCAGTTAGAACGAGATGCATCAATGGTACGTTTAAGGATACTTTTTAAAGTTTTGTTTACAGCTTCAACCTGACCATTTGCTTGCGGATAGTATGAAGATGAATGTTCTTGTCTGAATCCAAGCATAGTGGTCAGTTCCGTCATCATGCTATTTTGAAAATGATTGCCGTGGTCAGTGACAATCACTTTGGGTATACCAAACCGTGCTATAATATGATTGAATATGAAGAAAGCTGCTATTTCTCCATCGGCTTTGAAAGTAGGCATTGCCTCTACCCATTTCGTAAAATAGTCAACAACGACAATAATATATTTATTCCCCCCAGCCGAGGCTGGGTTGCATGTCACGTAACCAATCCCCCATTTGATGAAGGGGCCTACCAAGACAATGGGAAACAACGAAGCAGGATGTGATCGCATTTTCTGGTGTAAAGCTGACAAGGATGACAATGTTTCACTGCTTCCACACAATCTTTGAAGATCGTGGGCCAGAAATAACCGGCACGTAGTATCTTCTGGGTCGTTTCTAACCCAGATAAATGACCCCCACACGCTCCACTATGGGAATCATTCAGGACAATCTCCGCTTCCTCATGGGTAAGGTATCGACGCAAAATGGAATCTACCCCTCTTCGATATAATGTATCTCCTATGATGAGGTAGTTCTTAGCATGAAGGTGTAATTTACATCGTTCCTCCCATGAGGAAGCTGCAGGATACTTCAAAGTTTGGAGATATATAAGAATATCCCCATACCAAGGATCAGAAGTGGATATCAAGAAGATGTGCTCATCTGGGAATGAGTCATCTTCAACGGCTACATCTTCTTCAGTAGGAAATTCTGCTATAATCTCAACAAAAACTAAGGACTTCTTAGACTTAGCGGACTGAAAATCCAAGTCAAACTCTTGGAGAATGACTATCCATTTGTTGAATTTTCCCCCAACAATCTCTCGAGACAAAACATATTGAAACAGATTCACATCCACCACTACTCTTGTGGTCCTCAGTAAAATGTAGTGACGTAACCTCTGAATAGCATAGACAGCTACTAAGGCTAATTTCTCAATGTGGGAGTACCTGAGTTTAGGTTCGGCCAAAGCACGACTAAGATAGTAAACGACATGTTCTACGAGCTTATCGTCCTCCTGGACCAGCACTACCCCAATGGTTGAATCGGACGTGGCCAGATATAATATAAAACCCCTAGAATAATCTGGCAGACGCAGTAAGGGTGCCGACAACAAAGCTTTTTTCAATGCCTCAAAAGTAAGTTGTGCAGTTTCATCCCATACAAATGGGGTGTCCTGTTTGAGCAGGTGCATGAAACATTTAGTAATCTTGGCATAGTTAACAATAAAACTTCGAAGAAAATTAGACTTCCCTTGCAGGCTTTGAAGTTGCCTGATAGAATGAGGAGGAGGCAGATTTACAATGGACTCTAATTTTAACGGATCCACCTCGATGCCTCTATTAGAGACAATGAACCCGAGCAATCTTCCTGACTCGACACAGAAAAAACACTTGTGGGGATTCAAGTGAATTTTATAATATCTGCATCTCTCAAATGTCAACCGTAAGTGATATGGATGTTGAATCCTCTTATGAGAATGTGTAGGCAGATCATCAAGGTATGGTTCGACAATGGACTTAATATCATGGAAGGCAAATTTCATAGCTCGTTGAAAGGTTTCCCCAGCATTTTTCAATCCAAAGGGAATTTTCTTGTACGCGAAGGTACCCCAAGGACAAATGAAAGCAGTTTTATGTTGGTCTTCCGGTTTTATTTGAATTTGATTGTATCTAGAGAAACCATCCATAAACGAGAACACTTCACTTCCCACACAAGCATCTATAATCTGGTCTATAAATGGCATGGGATAGTTTTCCTTAGGACATGCTTTATTCAAATCTCTAAAGTCAGTACAAATGTGGATAGTCCCTTGCTTCTTATCAACAGGAACAGGGTTGGGTACCCATTTTGTCAAAGCTATGGGATAGATAAAACTAACCTTCAACAGGTTTTCAACTTCGGCCTTCACAGCCGCCACTTTGCTTGGGTTAACAGGTCTTAACCATTGTCAAATAGGTTTGGAATCAGGATATGTTTGGATTTCGTGTTCAACGATCGATGGATCAATGCTTGGCATCTCCTCATATGACCAGGAAAAGACATCGCATAATTCTTTGAACAAGGCAGTATATATAACAATCTCTTCAAGAGATTAGTTTGCACCTATGTATATGTTTTCCACGACATCAGGATTTATAGAGATGTTAATAGGTATAGTGGCAAAAATATTTGCCATATTCCCCTTGGAAAACATTCCTTCCCTGGGTAAGGGATTGATGGGTGTATCAACATCTTCTGACAGTCTCAAACGAAACTCTTGATTTTCTATTCTGCTTAGTTCTGGAAGAAAATAGGATCGATGGTGAAAATACTCACAGATCTTACCACGTCCACTCATGGCTTCCAAGATGGCTTCATCAGAAGGTAAAACCATATCTAAACAGTCCATAGAGTGCAAAGAGTTTTCTACCCATGCGGGCAAATAGACTTCTTCCAGGTCCTCTGAGACCGTGAGAGGATCTGGAATGGGGTCAACAGTGGTTTGAGTGATAGCTTGGTAAGCTACTTCCACTATTGATAAGGGCACCTCTGGTTCATGAGGGGAAGGGAGAACCCAAGGATTAGTCCTATCAACAACCCTAGCTATGGACCTCCCCACACTAGTAGAACCAATATAGTTAACCGGGGCTGGAAGATCAAATGTGCCCATCAGTGATGTGTACATTCCAGCCCCCAAGCTCTATGCAGTAGGTTTGACCTGATCAACCAATGGCACAGTGGACTCATTAGACTCTAAACGACCTTTTCGAGTAAAATCAAGTTGGTCAATAGTGACCAACTTTCCCTCATGTGGAAAAAACACTACACGAAAGATGGCCGACGCAATAGCGGACATCGCATAAGTCCAGTTTCTTCCCAGAATCAGATTATAGCCCAAGGGTGCATCAATTACTTCTACCTCAATAGACACTGCTTTCCCTGCTAGCTTAATTTCAAAAGCCAGTAGGATACCATGTGGACGGAAGGATCTTCCATCGAAAGTAGTAAGTAGAGTGTTTGACGGGACCAACTCTGGGGATCCGAGAGCTTTCCAATAGGTCAAGGACATAACGCATGTAGAAGCACCCTCATCAAAAATTTCCCTTCCAATTTTCCTTCCACCATGGATGACATATATTGATAAGGCTACATGGTAAGGTAGGCTAATTTTAACATTAGACAAATGAAATTTCACCATGAGACTCAATGAGTCCATGCTGCCTAAAGCTGCTAAGAGGGCATCCCGCTGGGCGGGACAACTCTGTAACACCTCTAAAGCTGACATTGCACATGGAGTTTGGGCTATATATTCAACCATGAAGTAGTTTGAAGAAGCCCTAGCGTTAGGGTTATGCAAGGTCTTCTTGAAGACACCTTTTGGTATCTTCGGCATATTTTCAGTAGGATTCTCTATCATGAGAGGGTTAGAAGTTTCACCTACAACTTTACCCTTCTCAGAAGTCTCTTTCTCATAAATTTTATTACTCGTCTGTAACAAAGTCGAAGATCAAACCATGTTGATATAGTTTGGGTCAGGGGAATTTTGAGTGCCCCCTGCTACATTAGAAGCTGAAGTAGAGTTCTGCCCTCGAGGAAAAGTATCCTTCAGGACAGCTGGTTGTTGAGCTTTAAGCAGCTTCTTGGCTTGTTCCATAAGGGGACAAAGGTGAGTAAGGTGATCCTCGTGGCACAACTTACACATGAACTTAAAATTCTTCTTTTCTTTATTTCCCCCATCAGCACTATTCGCGGGCTTCTACTTGTTTTGGTTTCCCTCTCCTTTCTTTCCTCTCTTTCTCTTCCCACCGGGATGCTGATTGCCCTTCTGAGAGGTTTGTGCAAATACATTTGCATTCTGGGGGAAGGGGGCAGCCTTTGCTACCTCTGCCGTAGACTGCTTGATAGACAACTGATGAAGTTGCTTAGCCAAAGACTCTATGGTGGGAGAGTTTACGAACCCAACCACACCATCAGCATGGGGTCTAGGCTTAGGCTTCTCTGCATCGTGGGTAGGCCTCGGTGCCTCAGGGATAATCTCATACAATATCCCATATTGTGAATAAATCAAATCCAATTGCTGGGCCCTGAGAATGGCTTCTTCTTCATTTGTCACTCCTAAGGTGGATACGTCCTTAGATATGTAGGGCAAAACGGATTTAAGGAACCAATCTAGTAAGAACTCAAGAGGGATGGTGGCTTTTATAAGGCTCTTTCACCTCCTCCAATATTGGATATGATCCAAGATGTGGGTAGCCTTGTTCTACCTAAAGGTAGATAACAAGTCTGTTTCAAAATCATATCGAATCAGAAGCTGAAAGTGGCTAAGGAATGCACTAGCAAAGTCCCAAAAACTACTGAAAGAAACAAAAGGCAATTCAATATACCATTTTGCCATGGTATTTGTTAAGGTTCTCTGGAATAGCCTCAACTTGACTAAATCTTCATTCAGTGAATTCGAAGAACACCATAAATGAAATGTGGTGGCATGAGCCCTAGGATCTTCACCAACTTTTCCCTTGAATTTAGGGATGTCCGATGGCAATTTGGTGGGAACAGGTGGCCACGTGGGGTCATGCCTCACTGGGTCATTCATCAACTTAGACAAATCTGGCAAGTTTAATGTTACCAGGAATGGAAGCTTGGGTCAAACCGGGGCACTAAAAGTGCCAGTCTGGGGATTAGAGGGACCTACCCCCGAATGCTAATAAGTGAAGGTGGGGTTGCCCCCTACCACTGGTTGCGAGAAGTGGGTAGATTAATTTGAAATGGGTTCCATCCATAAGCCATAGGATTGTGAGTGGGAGGTGCAGTATAAGAATTTTGGGATTTCCTAATCGAAACTGGGGTCTGAAAAACAGGAGTAGGTATCCTTCCACTAAATAACGAAAAGGGAGAGCTCGTAAACGGGACCGAAATTGGAGTTTGAAATTTTTTCCCATAATAGGTATTGTTTCCAAACTAAACTCCTACATAAGAAGGTGATGGGCCTACATATGGAGTGGATGGGGGAATATTCCCCCCATTCCAAGGAAATCCTTGGACAAAAGCCGAGGATCTGACTGGACCACTCTGCGTAGTGTATAGAAAGGAAGAAGGAATAGTAGGTATACTAGGAATCCCAGTAACCATATCACCAGAAGTACCTGCTATGTTTGAGTGAACTGGCGGTTGGACCACCCGGCTTGCTGGAGTCAAAGACGTAGAAGGTATGCTAGATATAGGGGAATTTACCGGGGGAGGTAGTACCCCTTCAGCCAGAACGACTGAGGTGAACACAAAAGAACTTTCTCCCGCAGAAGACATAATCCTACCCACAGGGACACCTAAAACAAGTGAATCAAAAAGTCTAACCTGAACGATCACATGATCATTTAAATCAGTCAAGGGTGTGTTAAAATTCCTTGCAAACTCATCAGTCTACAAGTATTCTATCTCAACTGTATCAAGATTAAGACGGTTAGCTATAAGTGATGGTTCACCTAGAACTTTAGTTACTCCTATCGGTTCAAATGAACCATCCGTGTCCAATCTTCGCCTTTGGGGTAAAGGTGGAGGTTCCAATGTGATGAGAGGAGGAAGGTTTTGCAACCTTCTTGACCTTCTTATAGGTTGGTCCTCCACGATTGAAAATTTAACAAATCAAACCCTAAGGCCAACTAAACATAGGCAAAACCATAGAGCACACACTATAAAAGTTCCTAAAGCCTCACACAATCAATCAAGGGTGAAATATATGCTTTCCTGAAGAAAGCTGAAGAATGATTAATTGGCATCCTTGAAGTGGTTCTTAGGCAAAAGCGGAGGAATCACCCACCACCCTCCTACACTTACAAAAAGGGTTACCTTCCAAGCTTGTCCAAGGTGAACCAGAAATAGCATTTCGGTTTACCTAGGTATGAACCCTAAATGTCAAGAGACTAAAGGCTACCTTAGCTATACCAACAGTCTGGGGGGACAGTCGCAAGCCTGACTCATATGCATGGGCAGGGTAGCTGAGCCCGAAACTCTATCTAAGACAGAATCCCCAGATGCGTAAAAGTCTTGATTTACGTTTTGACAAGGAATCAAAGGGTTATCACCTCATTCCAATGCCTCCATGCGGCCTCATTCTTGACTCCCTTTTGAGAGGAGATTCCCAGATACAATTGATAAAGACAAGGATTTACCTAATGAAAGGTCCACTACGTCTAAATTTTAAAACTTATGGGAAGTTTACACTTCCTATCCCACAAGTCTAGCCTAATCTAGTAGGTGAAAGGCCCCTAAAAATAAAAATTACTAGTAAATTTTAATTATTGCATTCATTTTAAAGGGCTATTTCTTACTCAGAAGGAAATGGAGTGATGAACTATGGTGTTTTTTACTCGATAAGAAATAAAAAAGCAAAGGTGTATTTTTTTTCAAAGAAAATTGCCACTACTAAAGAAAACTTCTGTTTCTTTTTGTAAATATAAATTGATGAACAAATGCAAACGATAAAGAGAAACTAAGCCTATGTTTTTGTAGTTTTTGAGATTATATTTTAAAACTGAAATGAAAACTACTTATGCAAAAGCAAATGCAAAAGCTTGAAAATGTTTTTATTTTCACTTTTTAAAATGCTCAAATTTTACTAGGCACCTAAAATGCACTAAACTTGAGTATACTTGGATCAACTCAACTGTATAAAATAAGCAAACTAAAGTAAACAGGTCGATAAAACCAAGAATCAACCAACACGGGAAGACCGAGAACCCTAGCTTGGGTGGGTACAATGACAAGAAATCACTGCAAACTCACGAAGGTAAGTGACAAACCAACCACTATCAAAAGATAGACTGGAAAAACAAATGCCCAGAACCCTGATCATTGATTCGGACAAAAACACTTCAACCTATAACCCAAATAGGTCAACCTACTTCAAAATGCAAACATAAGACAATCCAAACAAAAGAGACCCAAGGGATTTACAAGAAAGCACAAAGTGTGGTCACCAAGGTCTTCAGAATGACTGCATAGTATTTATAAAGAAATCCAACTAACAAACAGGAATCACAAAAGGATAGGGACAAGCAAACCCTAGCCCAAAAATCCCTATTTCCAGGCTTGTACACGACTATGTATAATGGCAACTCGCGTACTATACGCGACTGTCCAAGAGAGCAAACTACGTATGCAAGCCTCTATACGCGACTATGTATGAGAGCAACCCATGTATAGGTACAAATTTTTTTCTCAAAAAAAAGGAAAATCCACAAGGATTTCAAACACTATGGTAAGCATGAACCAGGATAAAATACCACACACAAACTTCAAGGAAAAGACTGGTCAAGGGTGACAGAAATAACCTACAACAGTCTGGGCTCCCCAGCAGAGTCGCCAGTTCTGTTATACAGGAATAAACACCTTATAACTAAAGCTCTGGGGTTACCAACATACTCATAAAACTTTTAGGCAATCAACTTTAGAGTACAGAAAGGAAACAAGAGGATAGTATAGACTCACCCGATTCACGACGGTCGATCCTAGCTTTGTCCTCTTCTGCTCTGCTTCTCCTCCAAAGCTTTCAGGGATGTTTCTCCTTTACCTGTAAAGAGAAAATCCTCCAAGTGCAATATTATACATGTATATAGAATATGTTACATAAACAAAATATAGATTGCTTAATCATAAATACTTATCAAACCATGATACATGAAAGACATTCAAAACACATTTGGAAGAAGGATTCTCTTTATTAACAATAGTGAATGAGTTAAGACTTACAACCCAACGCCTGAGACAAGGACTCCTCTACAACCAAAGGATTATGAGTTCCACTACTCCAAATACTTCTGAATAGACACCACCAGCATAACTTTTCTCTCCAAGTATGATTGATTATACTCTCCTCAAGGCCTTTATTTATACTTAGTGAAATAAGGCAGTTTCGAGGGTTGAGGAGGTTGAGATAGTTAATATGGTTATAGTTAAGGGCTTAACAAATCTCAAATAATCACGATTTATTATTTTTAATGTCAAAGGAAGGTGTACATGGGTATTAATACTAGCAACCCACGTATGACACGCGAGTTACTCTAAGGGAAGCCTGCGTACAGATCTGTACGCGGGTTGCAATTACAGATACTCATGTACAACACGTGACATGCTGTAGGAAAAGTCGCGTGTGTACGTGAGTTGCTTATAGGAAAAGGTGCATAAAAAAATTGACATATTCAAAGGTAAAAATGGCAAGCTGGATGGATAATAAATGTATTTCATAACATTCCCGTCTATAGTGTTTTAGGCAACCTTCAATCCATATAGTTAAGATGGTTATAGTTAAGGGCTTAACAAATCTCAAATAATCACGATTTATTATTTTTAATGTCAAAGGAAGGCATACACGGGTATTAATACTGGAAACTCACGTATGACATGTGAGTTACTCTAAGGGAAGCCCACGTACAGATCTGTACACGGGTTTCAATTACAAATACTCGCGTACAACACGCGACATGCTGTAGGAAAAGTTGCGTATGTACGTGAGTTGTATAGAGGAAGAGGTGCATACAACAATTGACATATTCAAAGGTAAAAATGGCAAGTTGGATGAATAATAAATGTATTTCATAACATGCCCATCTATAGTGTTTTAGGAAACCTTCAATCCATAAATGTCCTTTTGTGTGCCAACATAGGAAATGTCGGCACTCGGATGGAGAAGTGACATTTGGGTAGATAACAAGTGCTAGTCACACGAGAAGATCCAGGAAATGCTTCCACATCTCTATCTAGCCCTGCATCCACCCCTTCTTCTTCAGCATCTATTGTGGGTGGGGCACCATTGGCTTCACCCTCCGCTGCCCTCGGCGGTGTCATAGAGCGTGTTTTCGATTGTTCAGTGGACAATATGGGAGCAGTATGTGGTGTATGTGGAGTGGTTTGGTCACTGGGACCAACATTTCCTTGAACACCATTGATAATCTCCATAGCACGCTGTAAATTAAACCCATTGTATTATAAGTTCAACAACATTAAAAATCAAATATTATAAAGTTTTTATAAATGAATTTACATTTTTATCCGATAACTTACGTCTAGTTGTTTACATTGCTATAACAACAATTGAAGCCTTTGTTCGAGCCCTTATGTTAGTGGAACTACCAATGTCAGATGAACCAGTTCCTCATTTTGTTTTTCCCTTGTCCTTTGTAGCACCCTCAATGGATCTGCAGACTCTCTAATTTCACTATCTCTCATCAACCGAGAGACCTCATTCTGTAAGGATTTTTGAGACATCATTTCATAAACAGAATCCACTATATGCAATTGGAATATATAAAAGATTGCTTAGTCTTTGAAAATATAGTGTGTGAAAATAATTATATTAGGGATTACATCTAGGATTACCTGAAGCCTAGCTGAGGGCATGGTCTGATCAACAGATGGGGATTTACCTCGATCAACCACCTGCAAAAAAAGTAGAGAACATTATCACAATGAACGCAATATGTATAAGCTAATAAATACATAACAAAAACAAAAATAAACACTATGCTACATGTTTTATATGTGTACATTTTTGAAGTATTTAGACTGTGGAATTACATTTAGGTTAAATGGTTGCCTCGATTCTCCAATGGTCTGATCAGTAGCTGGGGAGTTTCCTCGGTCAATCTACAAAAAAGGTAGACAACATTACCATCATGAACGCAACGATAAAAATGAAAGAATACATAAAAAATAAACATAATGCGTCACGATAGACATGTTTACGATTTTAAAGTATTTGAAATGGAGAATTACATTCATGTTTGGCTGTTGCCTTGATGCTGTAGTTGGCTGATCAATAGCCGGTTGGATTCCTTGATCAACACTCTGCATGGAAAATTGATAATATTATATAAACGAACCTAATATACTAATGAAAATACATAACAACGTATTTGTATGTCCATCCTAAAATTTAATATTACATTGGCAATATTGATGTATACCTGCTGCCTTGACTCGGGTCGACAAACATCTATGGAGATGGAGGTGCCCCTGAGAGAACCCTACATAAAAACATACTAAAAGTTACATAAGGAAACATGAAATTAAGTAGATAATTTCAATTATATGCTAACAAAAATTCCTATAGACATTAAAATAATTAATAAACGGACTTATAAATTGTTTGTTGTACCACAACCATACTAACATTGTTTGTATCTACACGGTTCAAATTGTAATCAATAAGCAGTTCTTCGCCAGCATCTATTGATTTAATTGCACATACAAAGACACGGTTTCCTTCATGCGACTCAAACATGGAGTTGCGTTGCTTTAATGTAGACCCTGGTTGTGTACTGTTTATAAACCCCACAATATTACCAGTTGTTTTTGGCCTTTCGTCCATGTACATGGTTGCTCCTTTATTTTGAGCTTTGTCTTTCAGTTGTATATAATTCGATGACAGCCCATATCTACTCATACTTCATGTATATTGGACCAGGTGCATCCAATCACTGTAGTTGTAATAGGGTCCAACATACTCCATCAATTCTATACATCTACCGTATCCAACCTTTATGCTGTCCATGCAAAACAAGTCCAATCCATGCAATGAGGACGGTGCAATTCTATATATCCTCTCATTCACACAAAAATCAGTGTTTACTTTAGGAAGATCGCTAGGCACCCATTGTCTCACTAGGTGTTGGTACCTTAAGGGCACATCGATGTCTCCCACTGTCTCATCATCATAGGAACATGACCCCCCTCCTTGGAGAAAAAAATTCATGCATTTGTCGAATTTTATTTTGATATTATGACATCTAGTTGATCTAGCCCGTGTAGACCTATTGGATTTCTCACTTTCCTCTAGCCTTCCCAAACTCCCTTCGCTAGAGGAAGACAGGTCTGAAAAATACCTGTTTGGTTCTACCTGCACCGTGGCCAAATTTTTTTTTGGCATAAGCATAGCAAAATACCAGCAAAAAAATGTGGAAAAACTTATAAGAAAAAAAACTTTGAAAGACTTGTAAGCCAATAACTTGTTAAAGAAAAATCTTGTCAAGAATGATTTTGGTTAATAGGTGTGGGCATTTGGTAGCCCTAAAAATTCTAATGTATTCCCCTCTTTTGGTTACATACAAGTTTCCATTCTAACTTATTGCTTGCATTGCCTTTTGCGAACATGAATTGGGTAGGATTCATAAGCTTGAAATGTATGCTTGTGGCCATTGTACTTTAGCCTTTCAATGTTGTCAAGCTTGAGATGATATGTTACGCATATGCATCACATATAAAACTGCAATTTATGCCAATATATGTCTATACAAAACCTGGAGGTTCTCCTTTAATGGACTATCTCCTTTAAGTGGTTTTTAGTTTTCCCATGAATGATTTTGTGATGTTGTAGATGATTTTAGTTTTAGAGTGGATGTTTTAACCTCTGTGCTACTCTGAAGTGCATAAGCCATCACTTCAGAGGCATATTTCCCAGTGGTGGTGGAGAGAGGACATTTCCAGATTTGGCTAGTTGGCACGTTAAATACATTTATATCAGTCTGTAATATTTGCTGATTTATTCCTTTTAGCTTGTCTTGATGATGCTTGTTTTACCATATTAATTTTCAACCCTAAGGCAACGCTAACTTGTTTTCCCATACTAATTTTCAACCCTAAGGAAACCCTAAGGAATACAATTGATCAGCTTCACAAGAATACTGGACAAACATTCAAAGGTAACGCCTCTAATCTAGGAATCTTGAGTACATCCACATCACTAACCTTAAACAGACTGAGAATTCAAGTCTAATATTGAAGTAGCTAATCCAAAGAAGCAATAAATAAGAGAGATCAGTAATATGATGGGATCATCCACCTCAATCATCCAAAGGATGTCAATAGCAACATCACATAAAAGACTCAAGTGCTAAGGGCTAGAAAAGCTGGAAAGTGCCTTGACCAGTACATTCACCATTAGTGAATTCAGTAAACTGAAAATGGCCCGAGGCCAAGGTTAATGCTTCTTTGGATAAGCTATTAGCCTTAGTATTGTGTTCTCTGAATATGTGAACTACTTTTAGTTGGATGAAGTAAGGTTCCATATCACGGATACATTGACACCAACCATCAATTGCAAGTAAAGTTAGTTATGATCTTCTATTGAACCAATTAATGATGGTTGTGGAGTCACCATGAATGTGCAGAGTGGGAAGGACCATGGATTTAGTAGAATAAAGGAGAGTCCATAAAGCAAGTAGTTCAAATCTGGTATTTGTACTCAGACCAACACCCAATTTGAAGCAAAAATAATGGTCCTGGGTGATCAAAAGATGAACACCTATACCTCCAATTTGATTGGCTGAAGCCCCATCAAAGAATATGTAGGTACAATTATTGAAATAGTTTATTTAGTCAAAATCGGAGGTTGGATGGAGTGGAATAATGAGTACAGGCCTCCTCCTAAGGCCGAGTTTAATGGCTGTGCTGCGAACACCCCTAGCAGCTCTTTATCTGGCGGAGAAACTGGAACCCTAGTCTTGGTTCCAGCTATCTAATTTTTCAGCGTGTTCTGCACTGTGCCTGGGGACGGTATACTGGTAATTTTCGATGAGGAGAATATGTTGAGCTCTTGTTGCCATGGGTCAACAGAGTTGTCTGCCATGTCTACCAGACCTACTCCTAAATTCACAAAAACCTCCAAATTGAACTGAACTGTCCAAAATGAAACGAGTCGCGACAATGTCCAAATACACATGTCATTTTTTATTATATATTATTGTATATTATATGTATTTTATTATTATTTTATATTATATGTATTTTATTTTTATTATATGTTATTTTATATTATATAAATTGCCATAATAGTATTAGGATATTTTTATTGGCTTCTTTTGCTTGAAAGTTGAACTTCCTAAAAGTGCACAGATCTCATCTAGGACCCTTTAAGATTCATAATAACAACTATTGTTATAGGATTTTATTCTCCAAATGAAACACCAAAACCATACTTATCGGTTAATATTTGTGTAGGGATGTTTTTTGATCTTTCCCATAATTTATGATACTAATGGGATTGTATGCAAAAATTTATGTATGCCCTAAGAAATCTTATGTATGCCCCTCTTTTAGTTACATACAATTCTCCATTCTCACTTATTATTGCTTGCATTTCCTTTTCCTAACATTTCCTTTTCCTTTTATTGGCTTAATCCATTTTCAACAATAATAGTTGCAGATTTAATCAAGTGTTTTTCTACCGAGGTGGCTGATTCAATCGAGTTGACCCCCAACCGAGCTAACTCGGCCTTTGGAACTATTGGAGTGACAAGTTTGATATCGAACCAGGAAAATCAGGGTATGACTGAATGGATCAGTAAAAAAATGGTCAATTCGTCCCAATCCATACTAAATTGACCAAGTGAATGTGGGAATGCACATGCCACACACATGACACTTCAATTCAAAAAACAAATTAACCTATAAATATAAACATCTAGACTCTAAACCTAATTCATTGTTGAGTCAATTAGGTTTGTAGGATTCCTATACATCATAACACTATTTGGAGTAAAACACAACTTGCTTTGTGATGCAGGAGCATAGGCTCATGGAAACGAATTCATCCATGGCTTGATCAAAGTCATATGAATTGAGAGACCTAGGGTCTCAACACTTGTAAATTATTTAATCTTGATTAAAAATTGAATAATCTGGAAGAGGACACTTGTCCTTTCCACTTGTAAATGTTTGGATAAGAGTTGTTAGTTTGGAAGTGAGTCACTGATGACTCGTAGGGGTCAGTTGAGTTTATTAAGGACTCTATTCCTTAATTATAGGATTTGTAAACAGAATTAGAATAGAACTGGACGTTTATTTAACGCAGATCCAAATCATTTAGTTAGGTATCTTAGGTTAGCTCGAGGAGCTTTTTGTTAGCTCATTTTGAGGTGAGGCAGCTCGCAGAAGCTTGGGTAGCTCAAGAAGGACAGAGAGGGAAGAGAGAAACTAAGGGTTTGCCTGAAATTCACTTTCTAAACAAGGTTTTTGTAAAACTAAGGTATGCATAGAGTTATGGCAGTTGGTTCCTGCATCACCTGTCAAGCATGTAATATCTCTCATGAAATGGACCAGCTCAATGAGTAACCTTCAAGCATGTAATATCTCTCATGAAATGGACCAGCTCAATGAGTAACCTTCAAGCATGTAATATCTCTCATGAAATGGTGTATAAAATAGTGTAAGCATGCTTCAAATGATGCCTCAATGAGTAACCTCCTGTAGAGTGGATGCTTTAACCTTTGTGCACCCACGTTGAGCTAATGAAAATCCAAAAGTTCTATACTCTGGCTAAAAACACAGTCTCCATTTTAACGCCAACACAGAGCATACGATGGCAAGCCAATGGGATGCGACACCATTGCTACAATGGTGTAGCCCATGGCATAACGTCCCAAGCTCTAGAAGATTTCCTGACTTAATTTACAAACAATAAAATCAGAGTGTCATGCATACTCCCAAACCCAAACCATTATTAATGCACAGAGTAAATTCCATAGGATGAAAGCCACGAACCGAACCCAGTAAGTCAACAATTCAAAACACAACATTAAATCTACTACACAGTCCCAAATATTTACACAGTACGATATTTTATAAACGTCAAATGAAATCGTATATACCAAATCACATTGCATTCCTTACATAAAAGCCAACGCGTAATGTATTTACACAGTGAGGCATGAAGCCTCTTTTACAACAATCAAACTATTAAAAATGTTAAATGGCAATGTAATGAGCTATCGCACTAGTACAAGTAATGGTGCAGCCATGGCCCAAAGATGCCAAACCTCCCAACAAGAGTCCATTAAAAACTAGAGCAAGCTACATTATAAACCTTGAAGGTAGAGTCAACAAGTGCCACATGAAACCCCAACCCAGTAAAGTTTTCCAACTCAGAAATGCCTAGAACAAGAGGAGGCAAGTAAATCTTGCTAGCATGCTTACCATGGCCGTGAAGAAGAAATCCCAAATCGATAGTGTAGCCTGTGAAAACCCCAGAGCACCTTCGCATTCACCTGCAAACAAACCAACAATGGCATGAAAAGCATGACCATGCCATGGAGAATACAATGAAGCAATGCATTTTTACACATAGTCGATCTAGCTTACCTGCGAATTGATGGGGTCGTCTCCCTTCTCAAAATGTGCAGAGGCCACACTAAACCAAAATGCCAAAAACCATATTGCACAAGCAGCTGGTGACCATTAATGCATGCACAAACCCTTAGCTAGTGACCATTAATGCACGCACAAACCCTCACCATAGTTTATGGAATCAATATTATACCATATACCAACGAACTCATATGTTAAACCCTCTATCCTATGGTTTCGCCACCCTTTAAATATCAGCGCAGACTTAGTACTTAGAACATGGTATTTATACCACAGTCTCCCAAACTTATGGTATGAGCAGTCCTTAACACTATCATATAGTATTTACAATGTTTATCAAGCCTGCCTGTTCAAAACTAGAGAAATTGTGTAATTACATCTATAGATGCGCTACAAAATGAATGATGACTATAATAGCGACTCACATTTACGAGAGGGGGTGAGGCGTGAAGCCCTATTCTAAGTTCATGACCTGAACATCTTGTTTCTCATTTGTAAGGTAAGAAGGTTTGTAAATTGAATCCCTGAATAACCCACTAAATGAGGAAGGGTCTGTTTGCATTCAAGCTTGTCCCACAAAGGAGAAAACATCATAGTGCGCACAAAAAACCCTTATCACCCAAAAACCCTTGTCACAAAAAACATTATATATTATATGTTTTTTTTATTTTTATTATATATTATTTTATATTGTATGTATTTTATTTTTATTATATGTTATTTTATATTATATAAATTGCCATAATAGTATTAGGATATTTTTATTATATTCTAACTTGAATAAAGAACCTTCACATTAATGAGGGAAGAACCATCTACATAACGACACATCCGTATCTTGGATAAATGAAAATATATCTTTGAAGGATGATTGAAAAGTTGAGCATGTGAGCTTGTGAGCATGGTGGTGGTGGTGATGATGATGATGATGATGATTATGATGTTCATGTCGATGATGACAATGATGACGATGTTGTTGATGATGATGTTGATGTTGATGATGATGATGATGATGATGATGTTGATGACGACGATGACAATGATGATGATGATGATCCTGATGATGATGATAATGATTGTGATGATGATGATGATGATGATCTCGATGATTATGGTGATGATTATCATCATCATGAGGATGACAATGAAAATGATGACGACGGCGACGACGACGACGATGACGATGACGACGATGCTGATGATGATGACGATGACGATGACGACGACGATGACGACGATGCTGATGATGACGACGACGACGACGACGACGACGATGATGAAGATTATGATGTTAATGTTGACGATGACAATGATGATGTTGATTGTCACAATGATGACGATGATGACGATGATGATGAAGATTATGATGGTGGTGATGATGAAGACGATGACAATGATGACGTCGACGATGACAATGATGATGATGAAGATGATGGTGAAGACGATGACAATGATGATGATGATGACAATAATGATGTCGACGATGACAATGATGATGATGATTATGATGACGATGATTATGATGCTGATGAAGACAATGATTATGATTATGATGATGATCATGATTATGATGATGATGATGATGATTATCATCATCATGAGGATGATGATGATGATGAGTATCATCATCATGAGGAAGACGATGATGATGATGAAGATGATGATGAAGATGATGCGCCATTTGTATCATCATCTGTGTAAACATTGTAAGGATTTTCCATATCATCATTGTCATCATCATCAGTTACGCTCATCATGTCATCGTCAGAATAATCTTCAACGGCATTGTCTACTACATCATCTGATTCAACTATTCTTGGAAATATTCTGTTGGATAATCATCGTCAGCTAACTCAAGTTGATCACACTCTTCATCATCATATTATTCTTCTAGAGAACCCTCTTCATTACCATCATCTAGGTTATACTTTACCAGCCTTCCCCTTGGATCGTGTCTCAGAACAAATGACCAACCCGATTTACCTGGAACCTCTGAGTAAAATACTTGTTCACATTGGCTTGGAAGAACATAGGGCTCTGTTCCTGGCTCAGACAACCTTGTGTTTACCATGGTAAATCCATTATCATGTTCAATAATAGTTATATTGGGATCACACTTATTCAATCGTAACATGTACCATTTTACAACAAATAGAACTACCTTAAAGGATTTAAAGTCAAAATGTATAATATCTTCCAAATATCCATAGTATCGATTTTCTGAGACTTCTGGATGTCTGTCAGTTCTATATGAAACATTGGTAACCTTAAAGATAGCCGAAACCCCAGAATCTGATGTTTTCTTTGTTTCATCCAGTTTTTTGATCCTATATCTACCTTCATTGTAGACCATAGCCTTATGGTGTTTTACCTACAATAAGAAATACACAAAAAAATTACACAACCAATCAGTCCTTATGCAACAATACATGGAAAAAAAGAACATGTATATCAATAAGTATCAAACAAAATAAAAGATTTAGAGGCATATTTGATTAATTATATACTTGACATTTTATCTTTTACACCATATGCCAAATCGATTTCCCTTTCTGTTAGATTGTTATCTCCATTGTGTTGTGCTTCTTTTACCAATGAAGCCACACCTTCCCATGATATTCCATGACCCGATTGTGCGCATCGTTCAATCCATACCTTCATCCAGTCAAGATTGTTTGCGATGTATAAATGAATTGCATCCCATTCTCAACCAACTGTTTAATGACAATAACGATTAAAATCAAAGAAATGTGTAAATCTCCTGAATAAAGATGTATATGCTCTTAATTGAAGCAATTATGACTAGAAAATACAATTAGAATATGAAGGATATAATAAAAATACAGTAGCTAATAATTACCTTTCAACTTCCTCAATATACCTTTCCCTTTCAGTTTCTCCCCTTCAAATTTGTTATTGGAGTTTGGATCACAAATGCGACGTAAATTGAGCTTTGACACTAAAATATGAAGATATTCACTAACATACAACATGTTTTGGTATACCGTATATCCTTCCATCATAGAACCCTCCGGATGTGCTAGCTGTCTCACCAAACCCTTCATAAATTTCAAGTGCCTCTCAACCATCCACATGGACCTTGAGTGCACAGGTCCACACAACTCAATCTCCTCAACTTGGTGTATGAGGTGGTGTTCCTGTGCACTGAAAAATGCCGATGGTAGATGCTTCTGCATTTCACACATGAGACGAGGAATTTCTCTCCTCCAATACTTTATATCTTCTTTATGTATTTCTTTAGATGTCAATCATCTACAAGTGATGCAAACCAATAACGATATTTAACAAAAATAAACATTAAATTACAATATATGCTGAAATAGTGCACAAAAAAACCAAATATAAATTATTATATGGAGAATTAAAGAAACACTAAGCACATGCAAGTAATCTCTAGTTACCTCATGTATTTACCAAGATTATATATAACTTGTTTGACATTGTTGTTGAATTTTTCCAGGAGAGAGAGAGGTCGAACATACTGTATCAATATACAAACCACGCCATTTATTAAAAAAAGAGTATACAAACAAGAAAAAAATATATGGACATAACAATAATAATTACCTTGATGAAGACATGCCAATCGTGTGTTTTGACCCCTGCAAAATCACCTTTTTTAGTTATGATATTCTTCAAGTTTGCACAAAAACCAGTTTAATTTTCTACATTACTTCTTTGACAACATTGCTTTGTTGCTCCGTAAACATCCATGGAATTGAGTTTATATTAACTTGTTCTCCGTTGGTATGTAATTGGATGACGTCTTTAATTACATGGTTGCTTTCTTGAATGTCTTTGCACACTTTCACAACTTTATCTTTATCCCTCCTTAGCTCTAGTAGTTGCCATAAGGTTTCAGTAACATTCTTTCCATATGCATTGTATCAAACAGATGAGCAATTTGTAGGTGCTCATAGTAGGGCAACCTGTTGAACTGAATAGGATAACTTTTAATTCCTCGTGGAAGACCATTAATTCCTTCATGATCATGATGGACATCATGAATATTATTTTATAATTAATAAATTACATCATAAATCAAATTTGGCCACTACAACAAACAACTCACAATAAAAATTAAAATACATAAAAATTCATATACGATGATCCATACGTACCATGATGACGATTTTTATTGTATTGCATCTTCCAAAGGTTAGGTGTCATTCTCTATGGTTTTAATGCAGTCTCATGCTTCCCATTGAAAATATTTCTTTCAGTTGTTCTATACCTGTGATTCTTAGAGAGGAAATGCCTATACTCATCAAACACCTCCTTTCTTAAGCTTTTTGAATGTCGAGATTTTATCTTAGGACCACAAGTTGGACATCCAAATTTACCCTTTGTCTAAAGACCTACAATATTTACATATGGAATATCTATGTCAAATATAATCATTTATAAAATATTCTAACTACTCCATATCATTAAATGCAATTAAAGTGGAACTTAAAATTACAAACCACAAAATCAAGTTAACCCAGGGGCATCGTGTATTGTCCATACAACCATTGCATGGAATTGAAATTTCCTTTGTCATATTGGTCTAGATACATCATACATAGTTATTCCATTCCATAACTTCAGTAGCTCATCTATAAGAGGTTCGATGTATACATTCATATCTTTGACTTGGAACTTACCTGATTCATAATTTGAAGAACATATAAAATATATCATTATGAGAACCATTAAGATATATAAACCATGCAAAAGAGTAAAATAATAGATATATATATGAAATTAAGATACATATTACGACAAATGAGATGCCACAACTACATTATAAATAAAACAGTTTTTGTTAATAAAACATGGAATAATCATCGACAACATTATGTGTTCCCTCTTTATTGACAACCATGGAGGAATGTTATTGTTGATAACAAAAATAGGCCACACTGTGTAAATGGATTTCATCTATGTAAATGGATTAACACCATATGCTTCCAAAGAAATCCTAAGATTATGTGGTTCTTCTTTAAAGTGAGGCCACTTTTCCTCAATATCTCTAAAAGCAGTACCATCTGCAGGCATTCGGATAACATCATCTTGACTTTTGTTCCTGGCATGGTAATCCATAAATTGTGTTATGTTTTTGCACTTGAACAGTCATTGAAAATGTGGAATGATGGGAATATAACCAAGAACCTTCTGAGGCACCTTTTTTGTTACTTTATCTGTACGATATCTACTTACATGACATTCCGGACATTCTGTTGCAAATTCATGTTGATTATAATATATAACATGGTCATCGGGGCATGCATGAATTGCTTCATAATGCATTCCAATCTCTTTCATGATGGAAGATAAATCTCGAAATGTGCGAGGTAAAATATTTGATGGTGGTAACAAAAAATCAGCTATCAAGCTACAATTTTTTTGTTGTTGTTAATGTAATAAATAAATAATATTAACGAAACACGCTTCATCCGTAAGATGATCAATAATGAGTTAACAATACAATTATTAGAGGAATGCAAATAAAATTTATCACGATCCTATATATGTGATGGATTATTTTAGATACCTTAGCATACGTGTGATTGCAATGTTTGAAAGACCATTCATAACCTTCAAGTTCATTATCAACAATATAGTAGAGAGAAGATTTGTTTTGGAGCCTTCATAAAGGGGTTCATATGCCTTATCGAGAAGAGGTATATCATGAACATCATCAAAGTCATCATCATTTTCACTATCAACATCATCATCATCCATTCTAATGTTAAACGAATCATGGATCAATGTATTTGTACCATCATCTTCAATTACATCATCAGCATGATCATCTTGTTCAATATGATCATTCACTTGTTCTCCATTAAACATACACGCTCCATGATCCTGATCCTGAACTTGTTCTGAAAGAACTTCCTCTGGATGACATGCTATAGGGTGTCTTTCCTTTAATATAAATACATGGAAACATCAATATATATACATTAATATATGAAAAAAAAATACATACAATTACCAAAAAAAACGAATATAATAATGTTTATAATGCTAAACCTAAAAATGGACGATATTCGTTCCCGCCCTCAACGTGTCCTTATTCCCTGCAATGTTTTGTGGCTGTTGAGATCAATATTCTTCTCCTCTTAAATCCCTTGTATTGAGTACATGGACAATAACATTTTCCATCACCCCTTCGTTTCGCTGCATCCCATAGTCTAGCAAGTAATTGTTGGTTGTCTTCATTTGGATCTGGAATATTTAATCTATTTGAAATTTTGTCATAAAATTTGTTAATGAATATAATTGGTTGTCTTAAAAAATCAAGTTCCACGCATCAACCATGCATCAAGGTTTTGTCAAATGGAGAGAAGTCGAAGAATAAAAAATTCCCGGCAAACTGTCTATCGATGAAAAAATAAATTCCCACAACCGCCCGTTGAAGAATAAAACTATTCTTGAAAACGTCCATCGAGGAACAAATAATTTTTACAATCATCCATCGCTTCCACAAAAAACATGTTAACTTCCACAACAAACATGTCAAAATGTTTAAAACAATTTATATTTATAACGGCCATGCGTCGGATATTCGACTCCTTGAACACAGTTACCGTTGAAAGTATGGGACCATAAAATTTAAAATCATGTAAACCTTATAAAATATATATATATATATATGGACTATCGGATATCTGACTCTTATAGATCGGATATACGAATTGTGTTTGGTTCATAGACGTCGAAGCTTCGACAGAGAAGTGTCGAATAACCGCCACTACATGAGTCAAAAATCCGACGCCTATCTGGAACGGAAGTGTCAGATAACCGACACTACAAGAGTAGAAATTCTGACTCCAAAGTGTCGGATAATCGATGGCAATGGAAATATTTTGTTGTCAGCATTCTGTAGATTGATTGTTGTCCAACACATCCATGTGAAATGTCAGATGATGTCGGATTTCGGGTTCAAATCTTGTAGTGGATATTCGTCTAAGTTGGCTTCTTCTACACAATTGTGAGCTCTTGATTTCCAATGCATATACAGACAAACAATCCCTATCCATGTGCTTTTCTTTTATATTATATTATTCTCTTAATGACCATGCATCTTATTTAGTCAAATCCCTTCCTATCCATGGATCTAGTGTATTTCATTCTGAGCCATTGATCTTGTTCACCGTTTAACCCATGTACTTCTTATTCATGCTATATCTCCCATCCTTAACTCTCCTATAACTTTCAACAGTAGAACTGATCTCAACCATAGATCTACAAATGATTTACTCGTCACCATAGATATTTTCCTTGTTTTAACACCACATGCTTACATCATAACTAATTTGCACCTTGTTTCAATAGGTTCACTTTTGACCATTGATCTAATATTTTGTAAATCTCCACCATCGATCAATTTTCCTATTTAATATTCCGCTCAAATTTAGCTTCACAAAGGGTGTGCATCTTCTCCCAACGGAGTGATTTTCTATCGTAGATCTGAACCTCCATATATCTCAGCCCTTCATTTATGCTCCCCTTTAACTAATTCCACTAAGGCTCCCTTTGATTTTTCTCATGCATGTTGATTCAATGGAATCATCATGGACTGTAGATATCAATATTATTAAATATGCACCATTGATTATGTGGGCCCTTTAACCAATTCTGCTGGCTCATAAACATTCTTTACCCGCACACCTTCCACTAGTGGAATGAATATGATCCCTTGATCTAGATCAGGCTTCCATAATGACTATTAAAACATGTGCCCTGTACCACTTTCCGCTGATTTGAAAACTTTTTCCCTCCACGGATGCTCACCCAACAAAATCAATGCCAGCCATTGATCATCCTCCACTAAGATCTCCATCGTTGATTTGTGTCGAGTATAAATTTGTCCACTGATTGAAAAATTTAATTCCTCCATACATGTCCCATCGACAAAATTTATCCTAGCCATAGATCTGCTTTCCCCATTTCATCGAATCATCGATTTATGCTTCCTTTTAACCCATTCCACTGGTGAACTATTTTTTTCCTTCCTCATAGCCTTTTCAAGTGGATTCATCTACAGCCGTTGATCCTCTTTACTGCAGATATACACCCTCATATCCTGCCATGATATAACATAGGGGCAAACTTTTCATAGGAAACTTATTTCTAAGGTCAAGTTTAAGATATTTCTTCACATATATGATTTCCAAACTTAGGAATAAGATCCTCCCAATATTTTAAAGCCCCTTCTACATACCTTTAGGTCATATGATAAAATGTTTTAAGTTATTACCTTATATCTTCTCAGGCCTACCCCCTTTCCAACTCCTAAACAGAAATGGTGCTAACACAATGTCATGTCATATTCCATCACGACAACTTTAAGACAATAAGAACACTTGATTTAAGTAGAGCATTCACTCTAATTGCTTTCACTACCGACGAGCTTTATCAATCAACAATAATATTTTATGTCATTTGGAACAAGACAACAATAAGAATGTTTTATCTAAACCTTTACTTTAACCATAAACCCAAGGATTCATATAAACTTGTGAAGGTCGTGCACAATATATGCAACTACAAAGGAACTAATTATGTATTGTAGTATGTAAATCTTAATTTGATCAATTAAAATAACGAAGTTTCTAACTATCCTAAAAAAAATGTAAATCAACATTTAACTAAGGGTTTCTAGAGCACAAGATCCCACTTTCCTACTTGGCATCCATTTACTTATTAGCAAAACTAGACATAAGTACTAAGATATTTTCTCATCCATGCAACAACCTTCAGTGAAAACATCCCAGTAACATTTCCACAATTTACCAAATACAAATAATTTCAGCCTAAATCATGCATGAAATTGATCACAACATGCATAAGTCTTTAGTACTACCAAGCATGGAAAATCAAGATATTATGTGAAAAAATAAGAGATCTAACTCACATTTTCATTTAACAAAACATATTGGTAATTCTCATGCATAATAGATTGTAAATAATGCTTCATTCAGAAAACACAATAAATTCTACAAGATGCAGGAAGACTACAACATGTACTCTATTCTAACTAAAATTCATGTAAGTAATAGTTCTAAACTAACAACACAAGTTCTTGATCTTAGCCTTTGATTGGACCTGATCCAAGGAAAGAGAGGAACACAAATAAAATTAGATAATTATGCGAATCAAAACACTTATCATTAAAATGTAGAAAACTATGAACAATATAAAATGTATTTCAAGAATTCATGATTACAATAAAAAATAAAGTCATATCACAATGGGCGCTGGATTCAAATGGCTATGCTAACTTGATTAAATATAAAAGTTCTTAATATATTAATTAGAAATAATTCTTATTCTATTGAAGCATACAACATGGAATGAACAAACTGATCATGTGCAGAGGTAGTTCAGGAATAGTTCTGTGTGTAGTGGTAGGCTGCTTGACAATGCATGGAACTCGAGGACTAGTCCTCCAACTGATGTGCTTTGTGGAACATCAAGCGTCATTGTGCATATGTGAAGTAGTTGTAGTTTATTTGATATTGGACTATGCCTTTGTCAAGATGAACCATCAAAACTAAGTCTTCTTACTTTGATACCGTGCGAGTCAAAATTGAACTAAGAGTGAGCTCTACTATATTTGAACCTCGTGGATTCAAAAATGAGTTTTGTGACTTGTTTTGAAAAAAAGTATGAATTATCCCTGTAGTCTAAACAAACTTTGAAAGAGGCTAATTTATTAGTATTATATGAGAAATGAAGTTTAAATAAGAGATATACTCAACATTTAAACAAATAATTGAAACCTTCTATAATTCTAAGCAAGATAAATATATAACCATCAACTTGTTCCATTTTTCTCCCCTTTTATGCTTTGAGTGCCTAAAGAATGGGGAAAAGTAAATGGTTTACTTACCCATAAATGGGAGCCATCATCTCGCCCCAACTACCCTATTGCACGTCCCTGTGCAATCAAGCTGTTGGTCCTAGTTCCTCTATGGGTTCAAGTTCTTATGTTGGTATGTGTTTGCAAGCATAACACCTGTTCATTGTCCCTTTTAGGTAGAATCCCCTATCCTTTCTAATACGTTCCCAATTATCTTCCTCTGCTTCCTCACTCCTATCCTAATTGACACCAGATAAAATGATTGTTGGGATGAATTTGAGGCCAATCTATTATAATCCAATTTTTTCTACAATTAGAATGTACAAAGAGGATCTAAAAAGTACCTTATCCAAGTTGGATGGTGAATGTATCTCAAGGAAGTGTATATTAGAGGGATTTTCTTTCCATCTTTTGACATTTTATTATATGATCATGTTCATGTTTTCCCTTGATATTAATTCTTTGAAATGTGCTATCACCAAATTTTATCTTCACTTTAGGACAGGTGCCATCTCATCATCGTGTATCCGCAACTAGTGAGATCTGAGGATGTGTCCATGATAAGAACTTCCACCCTCATCCATAGTTGGATACATCTTTGCATTACCAAAGTATTGCTACTTCTCTATGGCTCTGTTGTCTTCATTAGATAACTAAGAACACACAGATCTCAATTGAACATCTTGTATGTAGGAATTTGGTGACCATCTTTAGGGGTGTGGAAGGATACATTTATGCAAATATAATTCACTAATACGGCCCTTGCTTAAATCTCTCACTCCTTGACATGTGCGTATGATATATTTGGGATTGTCCAGATGCTCTGATTGTTCTTCCTGTATTCTTTTATGTTGATACCACAACCATCTTTCCTCCAAAAATACCAAATATATCCTTGAAGGTGGTCTACAACAGATTATCTCCAGCATAACCTTGAAAGTTTTCTTCAATTTCTCCTCCACTTTAGATTTCTCCTTTATTTCATCTTTTAATTCTACTTCACAACTTTGTAACTCATGTTTGAGAAGGATATTTTGTTATATCACTTGTTGGTTTTCCTCCAAACACTGCATATTGATAACTTGGAGCTTTTCCTCCAATCGATGCATTTCATATTTGTTGTCCCTAGGGGAAGTTAGGAAGAATTTAGTTGGAATTATGACCAAGTATGAAAAGATTCAGGTCAAAGAAAGGATGAAGGAGGCTACAACAGAAGTAGAAGAATAAGAAGGAAGAAGGAGTTGCAAAAAAGTCAACCGCGATAGAAGAAAAGTTCACGATAAAAGAGAAGTCACAACATAAGGAAAATATGTGAAAAGATGAGTTACGAAAGAGGAAACCATGTCATATGGCATGCATCAATGCAATGGATGGAAAGTGACTACCGAAAATATCCTAGGTTCGAGGTTGGTTAGAGTCGACCGAAGTCACTCGAATGAAAGCATCTTTGTAATTCAGGTCGTTAGTGCCAATTGACATGTGTTACTAAAATAGGAATGACATCCTGTTGGCTAACTATATGAATTCGGTTGAGAAGGACATGTAAGAGTCTATAAGAAGGAAGAACCCAGGCAATGTGCATCTTACTCACTCAGTTACTCACATCTGGATCAGTTGTCCTATGTTAGCTTAAGGAAGTTCAGGTTGTCTGAGTTGCTTAAAAATCTATTGTTGTTGCTTCGCTAGTATGTCAGTAGAGAGTCAATTAGTTGTTTTGGTATAAAGAGTGAAGAAGTATGGAACTAAGTGCGCATAGTTGTAGAGAAGATTAGGTTGATCCAGGATGTGTGCAGATCAATAGTAGAGTCGAAGAGTCAAGAGTGGTAGAGTTATCAAGAATTGAGTCGATCCAGGATGTGTGTGGATCAACGATACAATCAAGTAGAGAAGAATCAATGAAAAAAGACCAGATAGCATGAGAGGAGAGAGAAGTATGTATAGATAGGAGAATAAAATTTAGAACAGAGTCTGGAACCCAGTGCATAGACAAAAAGGTGCCATATATTTCTCATGCCATATGAAGAGTTCCTTTGTGGTTTTCCTGGATGTGTTTCCACATTATATACTATGTCGAATGTGTAAATGATAAATGTGTTGTGTCGCATGTATGTTTCTATGAATGAATGTTTGTGTATTTGCTTACAATTGAGTTATATGCATTTGTCACACTATGGTAGTTGGAATACCCTATACTCTGTGATATTTACTGTTATAGTATTTGTTGATGGTTGAATAGAATCACATTGTAATTGTTCATAATAAGTATAAGGATTACAACCAACGGCTTCGGTTGAGTGCCTTGGTATAACACCAAGGGAATATAAATCTCCCACCCAACTAATGAAACTTGGTTCTGGTAGTTAATCATAAAGAAAGATATCTCAAGTGAGATTGCATCTGCGTTGCAGGTGCTACCGACTAAACCTTGCTCTGTCGGGATGATATCTTGGGATTTGTTGCGCACAAAGGGGAGGGACTGAACCTGGGTCAAACAACCAAAAAATGGTTATGTTTTTGGGATCATGAATCATTGTGGTGAGAGATATGTTGTGGCATTTGACAAAACCTGAAATCCAAGATCGGGTGGATTTTAAAGCATTAGAATTTGTGTAAGGGGAGAGTAAAGTATCCCGATTTAATCCAATAGAGTGGTTGGGCCGATACCTTTATACAAATATTCATGATATTTTCTTTTCTAAGTTTCCTATTGTGTTACATATACAGTTGTCAAAGTTAGCTACCTAGCAAATAAATTTTTAAGGACGAGAACCGACAGAGTGGAAACCTTAGATGATTTGACAACTGAAAAGTGTTATAAACCCCATGTTGAGGGCTGTTGATTTTTGGGTAGATAGTATTTTGCAAGGTTATATTACTGAGTTTGTTGTCGACATGATAACCTCATATAGTGAGGCGAAAAGACAATTTTTCCAAGGACCCCGAGGAAGATACTTGTCATCTTTGAAAACTTGGATAAAGATGCTTGTATGCAAAAAAGGAATACTGAGAATGTGACTGTTAAAAGAACTGTGTGCAGTAAATTGGACATGTCGCAAATGAAGTGTGTGATAATGGAGCAAACTAAGCTGAAATGTTCTCTGGTGATAGTGGAACTGAACTAGAGGATGGATATTTGAGAAGTGGAATATGATTTCGACCAGGAAAGAGAAGAAAGACTGTGATAGGAAGAGGAAGTTGTAGTATGACCAGAGGAGAATACTACGAGTTCACATCACATGTTGACGAAGTTTCTTGCGACAAAGAAGAGGAATATCAACCAATATACGAAGAAGAAGAAGAAGCAAAAGATCCAGACCCAAAGCATGAATACAATACCCCTATAATCCCATGTACATCGTTGGAGGTAAGATCAAGAAAATCATATCCAAGTGGTTTTTTAAATACAGGTAGTACAAATTCTATGAACGATGGACAAGGGAGTCCAACTAGTCAAAACATTTTCCCAACCATACCAGCAACTAACATAATGGCCAGGACCGATATTAAGTTGTCGATTTTTATGTAAATGGGTTATAAGACCCATAGCAACATTGGTTTCTCTGCCAAGCTATGTGGACCGTACAACATGTCCAAGATGAAGCGATAAAACAAGCGCAACTGATCACAACCTTGAGAGGTCTTGCACTATATTGGTAAATTAATTTTCTATAGTTCTAGTAGGAGTTTCACATAAAACACTTGACTAAAATATAGTCGAAATGATAGATGAGTTCAGAAAACTGAAATATGAGTTGCATCACATCACATAAATTAAATAAATCAAGCAGTTACCTACAGAGTCTATCTGAGACTTCGACCAAAGATTTAAGACATTCATGGCCAAAACAAGTTTTCACATGTCAAATGTACAACACAAGGAATGGTTCATTTCCATGCTGTTGCCACACATCCGAATCCCATTAATGCAACAAAAATAATGTCACAGATTGAATCTTTGGAGACAACCATGAAGTTAGAGTCCTCACTTATTAGAGAAATCGGTGCAGGAATGATGCAAATTCACTCATAGCTAGCTAAAATTATGTAGCAACTCCAAGACACTAAGAAGGGGAAATATATGTAGGAAGAAATATGGTGTACAAGGTGTAGAACAGAAGGACACCATAAAGAGAATTCCCCAAATCTCATGAATTATGTCGCAACGGGAGTGGAAAACCTAATAAATACCCAAGGGATGTATTGGTGTAGGATATGTCAGACTCGAGGCCATTAGTTGGAAGAATTATTGTACTTGTAGAAGATTGGAAGTGCATCGATAAGTATCTATTGTAAATTTTGTAAATTTGTAGGACACAGTGAGAAGGGTTGCAGATCATTCCAGCTACTGCAAGAGAATATAGTGGACACCTACTTGATGAAGAATGATGAGAAGATGCAAGTTGAGAAATCACAAGCTCAATATCTACCTGCTCAATATCCACTGACCCAATAATAGAAACCACAGTATCCTTAGCTGCAATATCAACAAAATCAGTATCCACCACAACAACAATACCCTCAACCTAGGGGGCTCGAAATTTTTGGGGCCAAGGACAACAAAAACAAGGGGAAGGAGGATTTGGTTGAGGAAGAGGCCAATTGATATGTTATAACTGTAGATAACCAGGACAATTTTCTTGATATTATGTGAGTCCTGCAAAGGCATGTTTGTATTGTAAATCATTTGACCATACTAACATACAATGTCAACAATTGATTGAGAAGTGGCATGATCGAATGGTGGGAAATCCCAATCCTGTACAAAATCCCAACCCGAATCCTAACCAGAGAATCCAAATGATTTCTTCTGAGCCAAGAGAAGCAAACATTTATGTCATAACAAGAGGAGGTGCTGCGATTAGAGTAGATCAAGATACACAGCATGGAAAACCGTAGGTACGACCGATGACACAAACACAATTACCATTCAACGTCTAGAAAGAAAAGGAAGTATTCTTTGACATGCAACCAAAATTTTTCGACAAGAATCAAGCGTTGATGTTTGGAAGACTAATAATGCAAATGCCTGATCAAACAAGTGCCTGATCAATTTTACTAGCTATTACAAAATAAACCAACGAGAAAGGTTAGTAAACTTAAAGAGTTTTTCAAAAGTTGCTTATCACTAATCCATGATAAAGATGTTGTCAATCACATAATTGATAGCACTGATAGAAGAAACTCAGGAAGAGAGCCGACTAGAAAGAAGAGTCAACTATGTGGGAAAAAGCTTAAAGACTTGTTGCGAGTTGCAAGTGACCACCCAAATAGGATATTATGATATGGATTATATCATTTTAAATATGGGCCCTAATGTTAATATTTTGACAAGAGAAACATAGGAAAGCATGGGAAAATCGTGACTAGATTGGTTGCCCATTCAGCTTAGGCTAGGAAATCAGTTAAAGGTTCTACCTATTGGTCGACCAACTCAAGTACTTGTCGAGGTGGAAGGCCTAATAACATATGCGGTTTTGAAGTGATAGACATTGTCAATGATACAAACCCATATGCTGCACTTTTGGGGATCAACTGGGAAATAGATAACTATACCATGATAAAATTCAAGCGAAGAATATTGTCATTGGAATATTCAGAGATAAGAGTGGTCGTGCCAATTGATCTGCTGGAAGGATAGAGACATGTTGAACCAGTGCATAGTGAAGGACAAGGTGATTACTTGAACCATATATACAACATCATGTCTTCAAGAGATGACTATATAAATCCAAAAGATGATGGAAAGTTGAGTTGGTGAATTGTTAGCTCCTATACATCTGATTCAAGTGAAGCATTAGAAAATAGAAAAAATCATATGTAGGAAGTATCTATGAGAAGATGTGCAGTAATTACACAATCTGGGTGATGGGTAGGAGCTGACGTGAGTGAGCTACCTACATATGAAGGTTTTCCTACCCTTGCATCTTTTATAGCAGAATTTGAAGCAAAAGTTATGGAATAGCACTGATTGTATGCCTTGGACATTCTGCTGAAATCTACGCCCGCTAGATGGTGGGGTACACATAAACAATCTATCTCCGAATGTTCACAATGCAAAATATTGCTAGAGATCATATTTGGAGAACATATCATTTATACTGCTCAGAAATATACAAGACTGACAAATCATTTTGAACATATTGAGTATTGTCATGCGACATGGAAGACATATCTGTGATAGGAATGGGTTCATCACTTTGTACATACACTAGATATGATACCAAGTAATTGGTATACATTAGTATAGGTGCGATGAGGAACTCTTGATTGGGAGGATTTAGATACTAGATTTACTCATACATTTGTGTTTGCAGATGACCATCCTTCAATTGATGCTGCATTGTAGGTCATGAAAACAAATATATTTGAAGAAATACTTGTTGCAACGATGGAATTTCATCAATGCAGTGCAACAATCCACCATTGGATGGAATATTACAATTTGATAGGAGAACCATATGATGATGATGAATTGCTCGATCTAAACATACCCGAGTTGAAAGTTATGCCCACAGTTGAAGGACTTGGTATTTCTAGTGAGCAATTCCCGAGTCCACTCAAAATCAAGAAAGTAAATATTGGTTCGACATAAAATCCAAAGTTTGCCAATATTGGAGATTATTGGGATGATGAAACTATAGGAGAGATCGTTGATTTATTATATGAGTTTCAAGATATGTTCCCTACCAAATTTTCAGAGATGAAGAGGATAGTTGGAGATTTGGGAGAAATGAAAATACCTTTTAGGCCTGATGCAAAACCGGTCAAGCAACGATTGTACAGACTAAATCCGTGCTATATAAAAAAGGTCAATAATGAGTTGGACTAAATGCTAGATGCAGATATTATAGAGCCTATGGAGGAATCATAATGGATCATCCCATTAGTAGTACAAGACAAAAAGAATACAGGCAAAGTAAGAATTTGTGTTAACCTGAGAAAACTAAATGATACTTGCTTACATGACCCATTTCTTACTCCATTTATAGATGAAGTACTAGAGAGTGTCGGAGGTCAAGAAATGTACTTATTCATAGATGGGTATTCTGGTTACCATCAGATCAGAATCATGAAGGAAGATAGATACAATAATACCTTTGCGACGGAGTGGGGATGTTTCCAATACGAGGTAATCCCCTTTGGACTTAAGAATGCTCCTACAATATTTTCTAGAATAGTAGTTGCTGCTTTTAAATATTTCATTCACAAATTTCTTGAAGTCTACTTTGATGATTTGACGGTCTTTGGGCTTGTAAAAGACCATATTGTGAGCCTTAGAATGATACTGGAGCATTGTCGCTAGTATCGAATTTCTTTAAACTTGAATAAATGTATCTTTTGCGCCTCGTTTGGAGTTCTGTTGGGCCATGTGGTACGTCATGATAGAATTTTGGTCAACCTGGATAAAATCACAATCGTTATTGACCTACCACCACCTAATACAGTCAAGCAGTTGAGAGCAATGTTGGGACGCACTGTACACTGCAGAAAATTTATTAAGGGATATGTAGAGGTGACTGCTTTGATGGAAATATTGTTGGAAAAAGATGCAAAGTTCCATTGGATGGAGAGCTGCTAAGAGATCCAATACTTATGTTTCTAGATTGCAAAAATGAATTTCATGTTCATTTCGATGCGTCGTCTATCGTGCTTGGCATGGTGCTAACAAAACCAGGAGAAGGGTCAATCGAACATACTATTTCCTTTGCTAGCAAGAAGTTGTCAAGTACATAAAATAATTATACCATGACACAAAGAGAAGGGTTAGCAATGGTATACGATATGCATAAGTCCAGACACTACTTATTGGGAGGGCATTTCAATATGTACATAGACAATTACGCATTGAAATACCTAGTCAATAAGCCAGTGTTGTGGGGGAAGATCTGTCGATGGATTCTCCTCTTTCAAGAATTCGATTTTGAAGTAATTGTTAAACCCGATCGATTAAACTTGGGACTAGACCATCTTTCGAGGATCGAAAGCGATCAAGAATCTAGTAGTATAGAGGATAATTTCCCCGATGAGCAACTGTTTATGATAACTATTTTTGATGATCAATACAGAGATATCATACAATTTTTTAGTATGGGTTATGCGCCAACTGAATTCACCACTGCATAGAAGAAGCAGTTGGTTGTGCGAGCTACAATTTTCCAGTTGATTGCAGGACAATTGTATAATATGGGTCCTAATAAGATTCTTCATCGTTTCATCTTAGAATATGAGCGACTGTTGATATTAAATGAAGCACATGCTGGTGTCGTAGGAGGCCATTATGCTGGAAAAGCTATGGTGCTCAAGATTTTACAAGCAGGATTGTGTTGTCCCACCATGCATGTAGATGCTTGATATTAATGTCGTAGCTATAATATCTTCCAAACAACGGGAAAGCCATCACGACAAGATGAATTGCCATTGGTACCTTAGGTAACATTGCAGGAATTTGATAAATGGGTCGTTGAATTTATGGGCCCTATTAGTCTGACAGGTAAGCACACAAGTGTATGCTATATTATTACTGTGACCGATTACCTAACCAGATAGGGTGAAGCAACACTAGTAAATAATTGTACTGCTGTGACTGCTGCAAAGTTTTTTTTTGAAAATGCTGTGACAAGATTTGGTTTCCGAAATATTTTAATATGTGATCAAGGTACACTCTTTGTCAACCGTTTTATTGAAGAAATGACAAAATAATTTCAGATTCAACATAGAAAAAGAAAACCATATCACCCTCAAGTAAATGGTGTTGTTGAGGCCTTTAATAAAATCCTGGAAAATGCATTGACAAATATTTTTAATGTTCAAAGAGATGATTGGGATCATAAAATTTCTGCAATATTATGGGGATATAACACGACTTGTAAGAAATTGACAGGACATACTCCATTTCACTTAGTGTATGGACATGTAGCTGTGATTCTAATGGAGTACATTGTACCAAGTCTAAGAATTGTTGTGATCATATAAATGACAGATGTTTATGCCGTCGAGGAGAGATTTTTACAACTTATGCAGTGAAAGAAGAGCGTTTTATCGCAGGGTATTACCAAAACATTGAGAAATAAAGACAGAAGGTATGGCATGTTCGACACATTAAGAACAAGCAGTTTTAGGTAGGAGGACTTGTTCTTCTGTATGACAACCATTTTTTCAAGAATGTAGGCACAGGTGCACACTATATTATTACTGTGAATGATTACCTTCCCAGATGGGCTGAAGCAATGCCAATAAAGGATTGTACTACTGCGACTACTCCAAAGTTTTTGTTTGAAAATGTCGTGACAAGATTTGGTTTCCCAAATATTTTAATATATGATGAAGGTACACACTTTTTCAACCATTTGATTAAAGAACTGACATAAGAATTTCAGGTTCAACATAGAAAAACAATGCCATATCACCCTTAATCGAATGGTGCTTTCGAGAACTTTAACAAAATCCTAGAATATGCATTGAAAAATATTTGTAATGTTCAAAGAGATGATTGGGATCATAAAATTTCTGTAGTATTATGGGCATATCGCACGGCTTATAAGAAATTGATAGGACATACTCCATTTCACTTGGTGTATGGACATGTAGCAGTGATTCCAATGGAGTACATTGTACCGAGTCTAAGAATTTTTGCAATCATAGAAATGACAGATGTTGATGCTGTCGAGGAGAGATTGTTACAACTTGTGCAGCTGAAATAAGAGCATTTTGTCACAGGGTATCATCAAAACATTGAGAAAGAAATACAAAAGGTTTGGAATGATCGACACATTAAGAACAGGTAGTTTTAGGTTGGAGTTTTTGTTCTTATGTACACCAACAAAATTTTCAAGCATCCGAGCAAGTTAAAAACACATTGGTTAGGGCCGTATATCATCGAGGAAATCACTAACAGAGGCACAATGATATTGCAAAATATAGATGGAACACCAATTAGAGGACTGATAAATGGAAGTCAACTAAAGCCATATCATGATAGCTATGAATTGATCACATAAAAATAAAAAAAGAGAAGAGAGGATTTTGCTCGTAGACTGCTAGTCTTCCGCACAAAGAGAACGACATAAAAAAAGAAAAACATAAACACTTTGAGCCTTTTATGAATTTGTTGGTCATAGAATGATAATTTTCCGCTGTAAGAAGAAACCTTATGCAGGCTAGGTGTCTAGCATAGATCATAAATTTAGGGTGAGACACTTAGTCTGTCGCAAGAAAAGGAAATTTTTCAAAGGAGGAATACAGGTCGCAGGGAGTGCGACCTTGTCACAAGGAATACTGGTATCATAGAAATGACAGGTAGATGTCATTAATTTCAAAATCCCAAGAGAATTTGGTGGCACACTTTTAAGTCACTTCTATCATGATTACAAGGATGTCACAATGAAAATTTGAATGATACATGGTGGTTTCCATATGATGATTCAGATAGGGGATCCACATGACGAATCATGTTGTCACTGTTCCACTTGATGTTCGCGCATGTTAAGGTCTGATAAATCAAACAAGTAGGTATTACCTACATTCACCCTTCAATTTCAATTCATTATGATACGCTTGAATGAGGAATTTCTCTCTGCAAGTCCCAGGGTCGAAGTAAGTTATTTGGTTACTATGAATCCTAGTGACATTGCACTCACACGCTTAATCATTGAAGCTATGTTACCTACACTGATCATGGAAGATGTTGCTGGATATGTTCCACTGTAGGAAAGGATTTGATTGGAAATTGAGAAATTTGCATCATCCCCGCGATAAGTATATGAACCGACCTACAGATTTCCTCAATGAATAAGCGTTCCGGTTCCCACAAGAGTAAAGCTGTCTCAACAATTTTGATGAAGGATGAAGAAGCATCGGTTGAAATTCGATTACTAGATGACATTCCACCTAAACCACTGGATAGTATTACAGAATGATTCACTAGAATGCATAGAACCTATTGATTTGAACCATAGTTTGTATAACGAAAAACAAAGTTAAAGGCCACCATCATCGCCATCATTTGTATAGGAATCTCAAAATATAGTTGGCGATGGTATTTAAACGAAGAAGATGAGATGGCTGATTTCAATGAATAAAAGGAAGACTTCAATGAGATGAAATATTTCATCATTATAGAAAAAAAGAAGATGATTAGATGACGAACTTCATTGCTAACAAAGAAGAAGTTGATCAACATGGTATTCTAATGAGAGGGAAGAAGCCAAAGAAAAGAATGCCTAGGAAAGCACTTGGGATTTCATCTTCAACTTTCAAAATCGGTGATGTTGATGAACTTGTCCATATTGTCTATCCTACCACTCCGACACAGTCACTTTATGTGATAGAGGAAAGAAGGAAAGAAGTGACATAGGCTACAAAGAGAATCGAATAAGCAGAGTCATCATGTTCCAAGGCTATTGACCAAGTGTCTCAGACTTGGGAAGCCTTGAAAAATAACATCAAGCTAGAAAAAGTCACAGAGGAGATGCACACAACTGAGACATAAGTAAATCAACTAAAGAATGAGATGATAAATTTACCCTTAGTAGAGAATATGGCTAAGGAAATAGAAATGAATAAGCTCCAACAACAAGTGACAGCGCTGCACACACAATAGCAGCAAAGGGAAGATAAAGTCGAAGAGTTGCAGGATGAAGCATAGTGAATTATAGGAATAATACACCCTATACATCAAAGGTTACAATGAGGAGTGGAAGCAACAAGGCTTGTACTTTAAACACCTCATTTCCAAACTTGTGGAAAAATTATAGAAAGTAGAGGAAGATGCGTGACAAGGGACATAAGAGATCCTAACATTTTCAAGGTAAAGTCATACCAAATGCAAAAATTAAAAAAGAGCCTTGTGTGGCTCAGGACAAGCCATATGTGAGTGTTGGGGGCCTTTTGGCCCTAGGGGAAGTTAGGTAGAATTTAGTTGGAATTCTAAACAAGTATGAAAAGATCCAAGTCATATAAAGGAAGAAGGAAGACATGACAGAAGTAGAAGAAGAAGGAAGACGGAGCTGGGAGAAAAGCATTCGCGACCAAGGAAGAGTTCAACAAAAGAAGAGTTCAGGATAGAATAGAAGTCATGACAAGATGATTTGTGATAGAGGAAACCATGTCAGAAGTTGTGCAATGGTGAAATGACTGGAAAGCAATAGTCAGAAAGATCATGAGTACGTGGTCGACTAGAGTTGATAGAAGTTGCAGATATGAAAGCATCTTTGTAATTCGGTTTGTTAGTGCCTGCTGACATGTGTTTCTAGAATAGGAGTGACATCCTATTGGATAACTACATGAATTTGGATGAGATTGACATGTAAGATTCTATAAGAAGGAATAACCTAGGTGGTGTGTGGGTTACTCACTCAGTTGCCTTAGCTTAAGGAAGGTTGGGTTTCCTGAGTTGCGTAGCGATCTCTTGTTGTTGCTTAGATATCGTGCCAATAGAGATTCAGTTGGTTGTTTTGGTAGAAAGAGTGAATAAGTACGTAGCTAAGTGCACAAAGTTGTAGAGAAGATCAGGTTGATCTAGGCGATGTGCAGATCAACAGTAGAGTTGAAGAGTCAAGAGTCATAAAGTTATAAAAGAAGTTGATTCGATCCAGGATGTTTGCAAATAACCATTAGAGTCAAGTAGAGAAGAACCAATGACATAAGATCAGATAGAATGAGAGGAGAGATAAGTCTATATAGATAGGAGAAGAAAATATAGAATAGAGTCTGTACCCCAGTGCACAGAAAAAAAGGTACCATATATTTCTCATGCAATATGAAGAGTTCCTTTGTGGTTTTTCCTGGATGGGTTTCCACATTAGATACTGTGTCAAATGTGTAAATGATAAATGTGTTGTGTCTCATGTATGTTGTTGTGAATTAATTCTTGCGTATTTTCTTACAATTGAGTTAAATGCATGTGGCGCACCGTGGTATTTGGAATCGCATATACTCTGTGATATTTAATATTATAATATATGTTGATGGTTGAATAGAGTCACATCGTAATTATGCATAATCAGTATAAGGATTACACCCAACGACTTCAGTCAAGTGCCTTGGTAAAACACCAAGGGAAGATAAATCCCCCACCCAACTATGGAAACTTGGTTTTTCCAGTTACCCATAAAGAAATGTATCTAATGTGAGATTGCATTTGCATTGTAGGTGCTTCCAACTGAGCCTTGATCTGTCGAGTCAATATATTGGGCTTTGTTGCGCGCGAAGGGGAGGGACTGAAATTGGGTTGAATGACCAACAAATGGTTCCATTGTTAAGACCATGAATCATTGTGGTGAGGGATATGTTGTGGCATTCGATGAAGCCCGAAATGCAAGATTGGGTGTATTTTAAAGCATTAGAATTTGTGCAAGAAGAGAGTGAAGGATCTTGGTTAAATCTAAGAAAGTGGGATCAATACCTTTATATGGATATTCATGAGATTTTATTTTCTAATTTTCCTATTGTGTTACACGAGTGGTTATTGAAGTTATCCACCCAACAAAGAAATTTTTAAGGAGGAGAACCGATGGAGTGGAATCCTTAGCCGATTCAGGGGCTGAAAAGTGTTAGTACCCCTGTGTTGAGGGATGTTGATTTTTGGGTAAATAGTATTTTGCAGTGTTATATTACTGATTTTGCTGTCAACATGATAACCTCATATAGTAAGGTAGAAATAATTTTTTTCCAAGGACGCCAAGGAAGATACTTGTCATCTTTGAAAACTTGGATAAAGATGCTTGTATGTGAAAAAGGATTCTTGAGAATATGACAGTTAGAAGAACTGTGCACAATAAATTGTACATGTTGCAGATGAAGTGTGTGAAAAATGGAGCAAACTAAGTTGAAATGTTCCTTGGTGATAGTGGAACTGAACTAGAGGTTGTATATTTGAGAAATGGAAGAATATTTCGGTCAGGAAAGAGAAGAAAGACTGTGATAGGAAGAGGAATTTGTAGTACAATAAGAGGAGAAGACTACGAGCTCACATCGCACATTGAAGAAGTTTCTTGTCATGAAGAAGAGGAATATTAGCCGATATCTGAAGAAGAAGAAGCAATAAAAGCTCCAGACCTAGAGCACGAGTATGATAGCCCTACGACCCAACACACATCGTTGGAGGTAATATCTAAAAACTTGTCTCCAAGTGGTTTTGTAAATACAAGTAGTAATAATGATGTTAATAGTGGACAAGGGAGTCTAGCTAGTCAAATTTTTTTCCCAAGCATACCAATAGTTAACATAATGGTTGGGACCGATATTAAGTTGCCGATATTTAATGGAAATGGGTTAGAATACCTAGGGCAACATCGGTTTCTTTGCGAAGCTGTGTGGATCATGTGACAGATCGAAGATGAAGCGATAAAGCAAGCACATTTGATCACAACCTTGAGAGGTCATGCACTATATTTGTATATGAATTTGTCTGCAGCCTAGTGCACAGATAAAAAGGTGCCATATATTTCTCATTCCAGATGAAGAGCGCGCTTGTGTTTTTTCCCGAACGGGTTTCCACGTTAGATACCGCGTCGAATGTGTAAATGATAAATGTGTTGTGTCGCATGTATGTTGATGTGAATGAATGTTTGTGTGTTTGATTACAATTTATTTATATGATTTTTTCACACCATGGTAGTTGGAATTTCCTATACTCCATGATATTTACTGTTATAGTATTTGTTGATGGTTGAATAGAGTCACATTGTAATTGTGCATAATCAGTATAGGGATTACACCCACTGGATTCGGTCAAGAGCCTTGGTATAACACCAAGGGAATATAAATACCCCACCCAAATTTAATCTCCATTTTTGAAATTTTATTAAATGACCAATTTTTCCACTTTTTTCCCAATTTTGGCATTAACTAGTTTTGATGTCTAGACCTCCAAATTGGCCCAAATGCTCCCAATTTTTATATGAAGGTACATGAATGATATTAAAAATTAAATATGATGTTAATATATTTTTAATTACCCCCAAATTACTTCTGAAAACTTGTTTAATGTTCTATTCAAAGTAGGATTCTTTACTAGCAAATTGGGGCTCCAATTCCCCCTCGGTAATTGCCGAAAATGGCTTCACAAATGATCCCAAAGTCACTAGAGTTTATGAATAGAGGTTGGGGATATGTAAGGGAAATTTTAAAAGTCTCATATGAATTATGGTTCAGTTTATACAGGCTTTTATGACTCTTTCCAAAACAACTCCCAAGTCACAAGTTCGACCCTTAGGGAAAATGCACCAAATCTTCTCCCAATGCAACAAAAATGAGTAAAATAGATTTCAATGATTAAGTAATTAACATGATAATTTAAATACACATTAATTATAGTCCATCAATCATACATTTATCTGAGATACATTCCTCCATTCGAAATAATAAGCATTACCATGGCATATATCAAAATAGAGTGGAAATGGTCATTGTTTGCTCATTAAAATCCATTTTGACATACAACTCTTGGGAATTTCTACTTGAAACTTTTTTAGAATGAATAAAAGAGAATATTTAAGTTATTACAATAATAATTGGACAATTAAAGTCTCTCCCAATTCTAAATCATCAGCATTACAATTGTTCACAACAGGATAGTGAGGAAATGACATTATTTCTTCATTGTTCAACATTTTTACATGAATTATTTTGGCTATTTCGACCTGAGAGTATTATAAACTTTAAATAAATATAATATACATCATAAAATAATATAATGGGAATTATAATATTCCCCAAAGATATCAATATCTCACCCAAAGCACAATCCCTCCATTGGCATGAATATGGTGTGAAAACTTGAAATAGTTGAGAGATAGTGCTGCAATAGAATAATACACATGATTTAATTTATATTAACCATGAAAATAAGAATCCATTAAATCTCCATGAAATACCTGATTGGCCTCTCCAAACACCAACTTGGATGGGAATCTTTCACCCTCGAAATTGGATAAGGGAAGAAAACTAGTCATCCACTAGCTCTCACAATTCACAAATGACAATTTCTCAAAGGATAAAAAGCCATTATCTTGGTTGATTACTGTATTTTATAAAATTATTTAGCATTATAATGTTCCCAATCCATCAAAAAACTCAATCCAAGTCGAATTAGGGTGTGTTCTCATGAATTGACACGTGTCCGCTCTTTCCTAGCCTTCCACCTTCCCCAAATTTGAGTAGGAGCCCATTGAGCTTCCCAAACTCACATGAGAGCTCTATTGGATGGTATTTTAGATATTAAATGTCATATATGTCATATTTCAGCCTTCATATCTGAATTGTGTCATAACTGTCATAGAATATCCATCATTGGTGTCATAGATGTCATAAATATAAGGGGAATCTAGCCAAGTGTCCATGAAACTCCCATTTGGATAGTCCTCTCCCATGTAAGTTAAAATTAATACCAAATTCATCCTATGAAGTATATGGAAAATTATATTAACCTTATAATCCATCCAAAAACATTAGGCTTCCCATAGATTTGAGATTGCAAGAGGAGGATGCCATGTGGTACCAATTTTCTAGCTTGTGTGGGGCCCATAGCCTCCATGTGTCTCCATGCTCCATTGCCACTTAAATTTTATATTGTATTTATTTAATAAGATAAATTATTAATATTTTTCCTCTTCTAATTTCTAAAAATCATTTATTATCCCCCTTATTCCAAATCTCAAAGCTTCCACTCCCAACCTAGTAAACTAGTGATTTTCCTCCTTGGAAATTATTTAACTTTTAGCATCCATTTGAAACCTTTCACGAATATGGAAAATGTGATTTGGAAATTGTGACCCAATGAAAAATTTGGGACATTACAAATCCTCCCTTCCCAATATTGCTTGTCCTCAAGCAATTTCAAACATGGTTGTTGAGGAACCTGCTTTCTGTATGATTCTTTGAAGTTGCCACTGAGCTGCCCACTTTGAGTCTTTGAGATTCCATGAATATTTTAGAGAGGAACCACCATCCTTGCTGATGAAATACTCTGATTAAAATCACCTTACTAAGTGTCAAATCCATCTCCCATACTTCTTGTTTCCCAAATAATTTGGAATCAATGGGACTAAAAACTATCCCGGGGTCCCATTGCTTGCATTGCACTCCAACAATTAAGAGTGCTCTCCAAATCATACCATTAGGAAAGAGAATTCATGGATCCAATTTTCTTGTATGAATTCTTCCAAACATCATGACTACATAATATATATCATCAAATTACATAACGACATAATAGAAAGATACATCAAGGAGGTGCCTCATAAAAAAATCATGAAAGTGCTTATACCTCCAAGTGAGAAGGCTACCATTTGCCAAGTGCATACATGCTTCAAGTGACCAATAAAATATGCTCCAATTACATAGGTGAGGATCCCATGTCCTATAATTATGCTCCCAAATAATTTAATATGCATCAAAATAATTATCAGCCATTTGTTCTTTCATCCAAGAAGTGAATGAAGAACCTCCACCAAAATATGAACCAAATAAGGAGCAAATAAAACACGAAGACTTCAAGTGGCTCAAAGAAGTCTCATCAATACACCCATGAATATGTATATCATCATGAAATAATAGGGGATGTTTCTGCTAATAATAATGTTCCTCAATCATATCCCTCTTCACCCACGTGTCGGATGAAGTTCCTCCAACATCAAATGAACCAAGTGTTGAGCAAATCAATCCATGAGTCTTCAAGGGTACTCAAATGCATATCATAGGTGCATCCATGTAGATGTGCATAATCATAAAGTAACAAAGGATGATGATGAAAATTTTAATAAGAGTGTTCTTCAACCATGTCATCATAAAAAGTAAATATAGGAGTTTCATACTCCTCATGTGGCACCATAAAAAAAACCCTTTCACCCATACTTCATTGAGACTAATTCTGCAAAACACGGAATTGTAGGATGTAGGAGAATGAACTAACTCACCCAAATTATCAAAAAGTGTACAAGTTTCATCATGGTAAGGATCCAAATGGGTAGTATCATGCAGCTCCTTCAAAAGTGTGAAACCTTTGTCATAGATTGGTTCCAATGTAGAGGAATAATGCTCTTCTTTAAAAATTTCATAACCTTCATCAAGAGACAATTCAAGTTCCTCTTCCACCACATCAAGTGTTTGGATCTCTTCAAGTTAATATTCAAACACATAAATTACATTCAAATTTCCAAATTTCTCATGATCCACCATGTCATCAGAATCCTCCAAACAATATACCATTTGACAATCTAAAACATATGAGGAAAAAAAAGTGTCTTGCAACATTTCAAGAAGTTGCTCATTTTGAATTGTGGGTTTATGAAAAAATTCATTATTCTTCAAGTAGGATTCATGTAACCATTCAATAATATCAATGACATTTTTTCTATCAAAAATCAAAGACATGAAATTACCTTTGATGTTGCACATTTGTCTTTGAATCTTCTCCATGTCTTCAAGGAAGGATGGCTCCTCCAACGAAGTAGCTCTCCAACAAGAATTTGATACCAATGCTTGAGTGTCATGGATTATTATAATGGCCTCTTGGATCTTCTTTTAATTCATATTTAAGGACCCTTTAGGAAAATGAGGCTCTTGGAAATGAACCTCATTGTCTTATTCCTTCTTTCTTGGACCAACTTCATGAAGCTCAAGTGGTGATGGGGAAGTTGATATTGTTTCTTCTTCAACTACTACAAGGTATTCATTTTAATATTTAATGGAAATTTGGATTGCAGCAACACTTTAAAAAGTTATCTCTATGTCACAAACATAGAGGTGTGAGCACCCATCAGTAGGTACTTCTTCATAGTTCAAGCATCCATAATTAGATTCTCTTTGTTTCATTTCCAAGGTAGAATGTGTCTCAAAACTATCTTCAGTATTTTCAATAGAAAATTCTTCATACTCATGTGATGTATCTTCATATTTTTCAGAGTCACCTAGGAGTGAATTTCAATCCTCTTCATGTCCTACTTATTTTACTTCACCTATTTCAGAACTAGGTGGTCCATGGGTCTTCTCGTTTTGCTCCTTCAAGCAAGCTCATGCGTTTTTCCCCTTGGTTTTCTTAAAATCAATATATTTTTTCCAACTTTGGATAGAAAAAAATTAGAATCCTTTCATAATATTATTGGTAATTTCTTCAAGGATAGGTTCCATGATTCTTATTATCTCCTCACCATCATATGAGGTTCTCTTTTCATGCCTAGTCATAGTTTCCCCAAAAATTGCCTTCTTCTTCTACTCTTTTTTTTCCTCTTCAACAAAAGCACTTTTGGTTTCAATATATAATGGTGGTACCTGAATTATTGTACTGATAAACATAATAACACATCAGGTGCCAAGATAATTCTCTTATACCACTGTAATGTTCCTTTTTGAAATTTTATTAAATGACCAAATTTTCCTCTTTTTTCCCAATTTTGGCATTAACTAGTTTTGATGTCTAGACCTCCAAATTGGCCCAAATGCTCCCAATTTTTATCTGAAGGTACATGAATGATATTATAACTTAAATATTATGTTAATATAATTTTAGGGGCCCCAAAATTACTTCTGAAAACTTGTTTAATGTTCTGTTCAAAGTAGGATTCTTTACTAGCAAATTGGGGCTCCAATTCCCCCTGGGTAATTGCCAGAAATGGCTTCACAAATGATCCCAAAGTCACTAGAGTTTATGAATAGAGGATGGGAATGTGTAAGGTAAATTTTAAAAGTATAATATGCATCATGTTTCATTTTATACAGGCTGTTATGACTCTTTCCAAAACAACTCCCAAGTCACAAGTTCGACCCTTGGGGAAAATGCACCAAATCTTCTCCCATGGCAACAAAAATGAGTAAAATGGATTAAAATGATTAAGTAATGAAAATTAGACTTGAAATAAACATTAATTGCAGTTAATGCATCATACATTTATCAGATATACATTCCTCCATTCAAAATAATAAGCATTAGCATGGAATATATCAAAATAGAGTGGAAATGGTCATTGTTTGCTCATTAAAAGTCATTTTGATATACAAATATCGGGAATTTAGACTTGAAAATTTATGAGAATGAAGAGAAGATAATTTTTAAATTATTACAATCAGAATTGGACAATTAAAGTCTCTCCCAATTCGAAATCATCAGCATTACAATTGTTCACAACAAGATAGTGGGGAAATGACATTATTTCTTCAATTATTTTGGGTATTTTGACCTGAGAGTATTCTGAACATGAAATACAGATAATATACATCATAACATAATATAATTGGCATTATAATCTTCCCCAACAATATCAATATCTCACCCAAAACTCAATCCCTCCATTGGCATGAATACGTTGTGAAAACTCGAAATAGTTGAGAGAGAGTGTTGCAGTAGAAAAATCCACATGATTTCCTATAGCTTAAACCTGAAAATAATAATTCCAATTTTCCCCAAGGGTTGAACTTGTGAGAACTATGAAATTCTTGAGAAACAGATCCTTCAATTTGAGAGGTATTTATTATTTCTATACTAGACCTACGTCTAATCAATATTTCTGGTTTTTACACACTGTATAATATCTCAGAAGAAGGATTGCCTCTTGTATGTGTCCTCCTAGAATACAGGATGTCTTTTATGAAAATCAACTTGAGATCAACATGGATTTTCCAGGGAAAATATACAACCGATAAGAATGCAAGAACCTTTGCTTGCGCACATAAATTCTGTCTTCTTGAAAGCTCTATCATTCTCCCAGGGAATATTTGAACTCTCATTCCCCGCCAATGATGATAATATGTTACCACTCATATTTTACCCCCGGTTGTGAAAAGGTAAACCCCAAGGTAACCACAAAACCAAGCTTTAGGAAAGAAAGCTGGCTTCTTTCTCTCCATAGAGGGATCTCTCAATGTATTTTCTCTCGGGCCAGATATATGTGAACAAAAGATAAAATTAAGATAGTTTGTGGTTTAAACAAATGTACATTGGGAATGGAGTCATAATGTGGAACAATAACATTAACGGTGCTGCTGCATGGAAAACTTTAACATATGCAAGGTAGCAATCTCATTACAATCAAAATGATTTTGTGTGGTGATTATGGAGGAAATTAGAAACAGTCCATTAATGTGGGCATCTAACTGGAATTAATCCAACATGGACTTTAGATGAACAAGCTTTGTGAATGTTTGAAAGTAATAGAGAGAGAATATGATTATGAATTCTGTGCTATTATAAACTCATTCATACATGAAAGGGAAAACATAATGGAAGTAAATAGAATGAAACACATACACATGAGAAAAGGAAAGTACGGGTTGTAACCAAGACAACACATGAATCTTTGAAACAGTCCAGCTTCAGCTCTGCAATTTTCTTAACCTTTGAAAGTATCAAATTGAAATGTAAAATATCACAGGTTCCAACCCTTGTTTCATTGCAAAAACTTTTTCTTATACAAAATCGCTCCATGAGATGAATAACTAACTCTAAAAATAGGCAATAAATACCTTTTTACATATCTCATCCATAATTCCTAACTAATAAATTCTCTTGAAAATAACCTACAAACTCCTAGTTAACTAATGTTCAAAAAATGGTCTTCGACAGGTCTTCAATATTTCTTCATCAGCGCAACCTGTACTTTGTGTTTTGATGCTTCTCAATTGTCTTCCACTAGTCGACAGTTGGCATCTCGAACCTAGCCATCTCCTTAGCCAACACTCTTATCTCCACATGCTCCACGTAAGAAAGCTTTGGAAGTTGTGCACATGTGGCTTTAAAGGAGAATAACATTTCAAAATCTTCTGATAACTTATAATTTATTGTCTTTCCAGGTAAAGACTGTTGCATATCATAAAATTTTATGTGGTCTAATATGCAATTGATATGTTGATCATGGTATTCCTTTTTAGAAAACATACTACCTTTTTCTTCCTAGAAGAAAGGAATTCCTTTTTTGAACCATGGGGTAAACAGGTCAATAAACAATTTTACTTGGTGAGTCACGATGTCAATCTTTACTTGCACTGGGTCCAAATGCCGGTGCTTTCTCACGATCTTCCTGGCCCATGTGATGACTGAGATTCTATATTTGATATTTCCTATCTTTAGATCATATTCAATCAATCCATTCAAAAAACTGATAGTGTTATTTGCAGTATCTATAGTTTTCTTATTTAATACTTCCTTTACTGTTGCAACACTTTTCCTGGCTGATTGAACAACAATTGTTTTATCCAAAATATAATCTAAATAAGGCCTAATATTTGCTTCTTCACCTATAATCATATCCTATAGGATATCTTTTTCTCCATGCATAGGAAGCTGTCCAGTCACTTGTTTCATAAACTTATCATTATTGTCTGACAAGTATTTACATTTGCTCTCCCAAGCTTTCTTTTCCTCTTCTTTCTTTAATGCAACATTTTCAAAGTTCTTGTTTTGTTTTTTCAAACCAACTATCTCCAAATCCCTTAGGCTAACTTGAGACATAGCCTGTACAACAGAGTTAGCACTGGTTTGTGCAGGAGGTGAAATAATATGCAATTCAGAATCCTTTCCCTTTTCATTTAGTTCTTTCTCCAGTACTTTGTGTTTTTCTTCAAATATTTCTCATTCTCAACCAAAATACCCATATCTCTTTCCCACTCCTTATTTTCTTCAACAAACTTTAAAATATTTTCTTTACAATCATTCAATTCATCATTTATAGTCTCCTTTTCTTTCTCCAACTCTGTAATCTCTGTAGCTTGTATGAGCTAGGTAGCTGGAATCTTCAATTTCTTTTTGAAGAGTTGAATAGTGTTCTCTTTCTCATTTAGCATCTTATGAGTAGCTACTCCTTTATCAACTTCATTATCAACAGACAATAAATCACCTTGAAACTTCTTGATTTGCTAGTGATGAGCCTTATTTTCAACCCTCTCTTGTCTCAACTGGTTTTCAACTTTATTCTTGGAAGATTGTAGTGTATACACCTTTAAAGCAGCCTTAAGTAGGTCATTATAAATTACTTCACCAATTTGTTTGTGAAGATGAATCATATTAGGTATAGGGATGTTTTCTAGATTCATCCTCATCTCAACAACTTTGTTTTTGGTGGCTATGGCTAAGTTCAAAGTGTTTTGAATGTGATATCTGATAGCAACTAAATCCACATCCTTTCTGGAAATTTTCTAACATTTGCATACAACTTCATGGATTCATCTGTTGATACTTATTTATCTTCCCTGTATTTTTCAAATATATCAGCTCTGGTTTTTGTCAGTTTTTCATCATATAAGCAAGCATTATGATCTTAGGATCTTTTAACTAAGAGAATAACAAGCACAACAATAAAACATAAGCACATCACAAGAGACAAGAGATACAAATATTTTTCCTCGAGGAAACCATAAAGGAGAAAACCCCACAACTTCCTCAGAGATAGAATCAACACCAAAACAGTAAAAGCCCCAAAATAGTAAGATGATCTCCACACAGCAGCAGTCTCTCTCTCTCTCACACTGAGAGAGCTTCTCCTCTCACTCATGCGCCCCCAATGAGTGAGTGTGAGTGTTGCAAGTGATAAATAGAGAGGCTCTCACTCTCTATTTATATTCTTCCATTCATTTGAAGTGCACTCCAACATGTCGGCCTCACTTAACAATTACTTACTAGAGCCGACATCTCTAGGAGTGTCTAATAACCCTAGTGCCCCACCACTTGTGGGGAATTTGCCTCCTCTGACCAATAGGAGGGTAACACAATGGTGGGGACTATTTCCCCGACTTAAAATGACTCACCTAGGGTCGACTTCACTAGGATAGTCTAATAACCCAAGGGCCCCACAACTATGGAGACTTTAACCCTTGATCAATGGGCGGGTTACCCACAATGACTTGACATGACTTTATCATTATAGAAACTTCCCAATCGGAACATCGGGGCATGACATGACTCAAATACATTACAATACATCCCAGAATAAACATCGGGTTACAATACATAAGAAATACGGATGAATACATTCCGAAGTTACAATTACATCAACAGTTTTCAACTGAGAAATAGAGTTCCTAGGTGTCTCTGAGAAGGAATACTGCTTGATTTCGATGGTTGTTCCTTTGAATTTCATTTTTTTTTCTTTCCTTTGACATCTACTACCTATACTATCTTCCCTACCTCTTCAATCTCTTGCTTCTTTACAGTCTTAGCAGTGTCTTCTTCTTCTGTATCCATAGCATAAGAGAAATCACTCTTATTAGTTCTCTCAGAGTGAGTTGCAATAGGAGATATTCTCTCATCTACTGGAACAATAATCAATGGATTTAGCTATGTAGAACTGATATCTTTCATCGGTGAAGTTGAACCTTGTTACATATCCTCCTCACTTAGTATTTCCTGAGTATAATCCATCCAATTCGAACGCTCGACCATACCTGCAACTTCTTGATGTTCAAAGGGTTTGTTTTTATTAACTTGTCTTCTTATCAATATAACATTGTGGGGATCATAATTAATAGCTATAATAGTCTGAAATATCATCTCCTTCAACAAATTATCAACTATAGGAAAATCAATTTTACTTTTTACTATAAATGGGCGAACTACCCATGGAAATTTGATCTCAGATGATTTCTTGAAATTTATAAAGTGCTCATTCTCAACAATGAGCTTCTGCCTAACCAAATATAAGGAAAATATCCTAGAAGTTAAGAAATATGGTAAGATGTATGGTTGATTAACAAATCCATACACTCTAATTACAGTGCCCTCTTCCATTAAGAACCAATCTCCAATTCTTTTCTCAAGTGAAAACTGTAGAATTTCCTTCATAAGAGGTAGTACCCTGGGAAGCTTCTGTTGGAAAATTAGAAATTTCATATACTTTCCAAAATGTATACCGATCTCATTAGTGAGAACCATCTCCGGTAATTGTAGGTTCGCCTCATTAAAGAATAAGAACATTTTCTCCAAATAGGACTGGAATATGAAAAATGGAGTATTGTGGAAGTTCATTAGCTATGAGTGGATACTCAGCTAAGAACTCATCAAATTTAATGCAATAGGACTGAGATGAATTAATAGAATCAACTTGACCAGTACTTACTGTGAACAACAGACTCATCAGGGACTTAGGAACATACCTATCAATGTCTAAACCTAGAAATCAACTCATCATGGAAATGATAGACTGAGTTTCATCAGTAAAGGATTGATTCTGTAAGGAAAGGCTTGGTTTTGTAAGGAGACATTTGGTTTGAAACAAGTATTAAAGAAATCTTGATTTTGTTCTATAGTAGCCTCTCTGAATAATTGAATTAGGATTTCTTCATTGAACTCTTTAGACAATTGGGTAAAGGTAGCAGGAACAGAAAATGTGTCTTGGACTATTAATGGAATTACAAGACAAAGGATTTTAGACTTAGCCATGTCCATAATCACCCTCTCAGAAGAAGAATAATTGCAGGCGCACCAATCAACAAATTATGGAAATTTTAGGGTTTGTTAAGTATTGAAAAACTGGAAATAAGAGTGGAAAATTCCATGGACATCTGTTCCCTGTTATTTGAGGACTTTTAACTTGTTTTTCAATAGGTCTATTGAAATAATGGACATAATAGTATAAAAAACTACACAATCCTTGTCTTCGAAGACCTCCTCTATTTTATGATACTCCAATTCCTGAGCCTCCATTCCTTCTCATTGTCGATGTTAAATAGCTTCGGGTAAGATGAAAATGACCTACCTGGTTATTGGAGAAGTGGACATGATATTCTCCTGAGTTGGATTCTTCTACACAGTCGTGAGCTCTCGATTTCCAATGCATATACAAACAAACAATCCCTATCCACATGCTTTGCTTTTATATTATATTATTCTCTTAATGGCCATGCATCTTATTTTGTCAAATCCCTTCCTATCCACGGATCTAGTGTATTTCATTCTAAGCCATTGATCTTGTTCATCGTTTAACCCATGTACTTCTTATTCCTGCTATATCTCCCATCCTTAACTCCCCTATAACTTTCAACAGTAGAACTAATCTCAACCATAGATCTACATATGATTTACTCATCACCATAGATATTTTCCTTGTTTTAACACCACCTGCTTACATCATAACTAATATGCACCTTGTTTCAATTGGTTCACTTTTGAACATTGATTTAATATTTTGTAAATCCCCACCATCGATCAATTTTTCCATTTAATATTTTGCTCAAATTTAGCTTCATAAAGGGTGTGCATCTTCTCCCAGCAGAGTGATTTTCCGTCGTAGATCTGAACCTCCATAGATCTCAGCCCTTCATTTCTGCTCCCCTTTAACTAATTCCACTAAGGCTCCCTTCGATTTTTCTCATGCATGTTGATTCAGTGGAATCATCATGGACCATAGATATCAATATTATTAAATATGCACCATTGATTATGCGGGCCCTTTAACCAATTCTGCTGGCTCATAAATATTCTTTACCCACACACCTTCCACCAGTGGAATCAATATGATCCCTTGATCTAGATCAGGCTTCCATAATGACTGTTAAAACATGCACCCTGTACCACTTTCTACTGATTTCAAAACTTTTTCCCTCCACACATGTTCCCCCAACAAAATCAATATCAGCCATTGATTATCCTCCACTAAGATTTCCGTCGTTGATTTGTGTCGAGTATAACTTTTTCCACTGATTGAAAAATTTAATTCCTCCATACATGTCCCATCAATAGAATTTATCCTAGCCGTAGATCTGCTTTCCCCATTTCATCGAGTCGTCGTTTTATGCTTCCTTTTAACCCATTCCGCTGGAGACCTATTTTTTCCCTTCCTCGTATCCTTTTCCAGTGGATTCATCTACAGTCATTGATCCTCTTTACTGTAGATCTACACCCTCATATCCTGCCATGATATAACATAGGGGAAAACTTTTCAAAGAAACTTATTTCTAAGGTCAAGCTTAAGATATTTCTTCACATATATGATTTCCAAACTTAGGAATAAGCTCCTCCCAATATTTTAAAGCCCCTTCTACATACCTTTAGGTCATATGATAAAATGTTTTAAGTTATTACCTTATATCTTCTCAAGCCTGCCCCCTTTCCAACTCCTAACCAAAAATGGTTATAACACAATGTAATGTCATATTCCATCACGACAACTTTAAGACAATAAGAACATTTGATTTAAGTAGAGAACTCACTCTAATTGCTTTCACTACTGACGGGCTTTATCAATCAACAGTAATATTGTATGTCATTTGGAATAAGACAACAATAAGAATGTTTTATCTAAACCTTTACTTTAACCATCAACCCAAGGATTCATATAAATTTGTGAAGGTCGTGCACAATATATGTAACTACAAAGGAACTAATTATGTATTGTAGTATGTAAATCCTAATTTGATCAATCAAAATAATGAAGTTTCTAACTATCCTAAAACAAAAGTAAATCAACTTTTAACTAAGGGTTTCTAGAGCACAAGATCCCACTTTCCTACTTGGCATCCATTTACTTATTAGCAAAACTAGACATAAGTACTAAGATATTTTTTCATCCATGCAACAACCTTTAGTGAAAACATCCCAGTAAATTTTCCACAATTTACCAAATACAAATAATTTCAGCCTAAATCATGCATGAAACTGATCACAACATGCATAAGTCTTTAGCACTACCAAGCATGGAAAATCATGATATTATTTAAAAAAATAAGAGATCTAACTCGCATTTGCATTTAACAAAACATATTGGTAATTATTATGCATAATAGACTGTAAATAATGCTTCATTTAGAAAACACAATAAATTCTACAAGATGCAAGAAGACTACAACATGTACTCTATTCTAACTAAAATTCATGTAAGTAATAATTCTAAACTAACAACACAAGTTCTTGATCTTAGCCTTTGATGGGCCCTGATCCAAGGAAAGAGAGGAACACAAATAAAATTAGATAATCATGCGAATCAAAACACTTATCATTAAAATGTAGAAAACTGTGAAAAATATAAAACGTATTTCAAGAATTCATGATTACAATAAAAAATAAAGTCATATCACAATGGGTGCTAGATTTAAATGTCTATGCTTACTTGATTAAATATAAAAGTTATTAATCTATTAATTATAAATAATTCTTAGTCTATTGAAGCATACAACATGCAATGAACAAATTGATCATCTGCAGAGGTAGTTCAGGAATAGTTCCATGTGTAGTGGTAGGTTGCTTGACAACGCATGGCACTCGGGGACTAGTCCTCCAACTGATGTGCTTTGTGGAACATCAAGTATCATTGTGCATTTGTGAAGTAGTTGTAGTTTATCTGATATTGGACTATGCCTTTAATGAGATGAACCATCAAAACTTAGTCTTCTTACTTCGAGACCGTGTTGGTCAAAATTGAACTAAGAGTGAGCTCTGCTATATCTGAACCTCGTGGATTCAAAAATGAGCCATGTGACTTGTTTTGAAAAAAAGTATGAATTAGCCCTATAGTCTAAACAAACTTTGAAAGAGGCCAATTTATTAGTATTATATGAGAAATGGAGTTTAAATAAGAGAAATACTCAACATTTAAACAAATAATTGAAACCTTCTATAATTCTAAGCAAGATAAATATATAACCATCAACTTGTTCCATTTTTCTCCCCTTTTATGCTTTGAGTGCCTAAAGAATGGGGAAAAGTAAATGGTTTACTTACCCGTAAATGGGATCCATCATCTCACCCCAACTACCCTATTGCACGTCCCTATGCAATCAAGCTGTTGGTCCTGGTTCCTCTATGGGTTCAAGTTCTTATGTTGGTATGTGTTTGCAAGAATAACACCTGTTCATTGTCCCTTTTAGGTAGAATCCCCTATGCTTTCTAATACGTTCCCAATTATCTTCCTCCTCTTCCTCACTCCTATCCTAATTGACACCAGATAAAATGAGTGTTGGGATGAATTTGAGGCCAATCTATTATAATCCCATTTTTCCTACAGTTAGAATGTACAAAGAGGATCTAAAAAGTACTTTATCCAAGTTGGATGGTGAATGTATCTCAAGGCAGTGTCTATTAGAGGGATTTTCCTTCCATATTTTGACATTTTGTTATATGATCATGTTCATGTTTTACCCTGATATTAATTCTTTGAAATGTGCTATCACCAAATTTTGCCTTTACTTTAGGATAGGTGCCATCTCATCATCATGTATCCACAACTAGTGAGATGTGAGGATGTATCAATGATAAGAACTTCCACCCTTATCCATAGTTGGATGCCTTTTCATTAACTAAGTATTGCTACTTCTATATGGCTCTGTTGTCTTCATTAGAGAACTAAGAACACACAGATCTCAATTGAACATCTTGTATGTAGGGATTTGGTGACAATCTGTAGGGGTGTGGAAGGATACATTTATGCAAATATAATTCACTAATATGGTCCTTGCCTAACTCTCTCACTCCTTGACATGTGCCTATGATATATTTGGGATTGTCTAGATGCTCTGATTGTTCTTCCTGTATTCTTTTACATTGATACCACAACCATCTTTCCTCCAAAAATACCGAATATATCCTTGAAGGTGGTCTACAATATATTATCTCCAGCATAAGCTTGAAATTTTTCTTCAATTGCTCCTCCACTTTTGATTTCTCCTTTAGTTCATATTTTAATTCTACTTCACAACTTTGTAACTCATGTTTGAGAAGGATATTTTGTTATATCACTTGTTGGTTTTCCTCCAAACACTGCATATTGATAACTTGGAGCTTTTCCTCGAACGGATGCATTTCATATTTGTTGTCCCTAGGGGAAGTTAGGAAGAATTTAGATGGAATTATGACCTAGTATGAAAAGATTCAGGTCGAAGAAAGGATGAAGGAGGTTGCGAAAAAAGTAGAAGAATAAGAAGGAAGAAGGAGTTGCGACAAAATCAACCACGATAGAGGAAGAGTTCACGATAAAAGAGAAGTCACAAAATAAGGAAAATATGCGACAAGACGAGTTACGAAAGAGGAAACCATGTCATAAGGCATGCATTGGTGCAATGGATGGAAAGCGACAACCGAAAATATCATAGGTTCGAGGTCGGTTAGAGTCGACAAAAGTCACAAGAATGAAAGCATCTTTGTAATTCAGGCCGTTAGTGACAACTGACATGTGTTGCTAGAACATGAATGACATCCTGTTGGCTAACTATATGAATTCGGTTGAGAACGACATGTAAGAGTCTATAAGAAGGAAGAACCCAAGCAATGTGCATCTTACTGACTCAGTTACTGACAACTGCATCATTTGTCCTATGTTAGCTTAAGGAAGTTTGGGTTGCCTGAGTTGCTTAAAAATCTATTGTTGTTTCTTAGCTAGTATGTCATCAGAGAGTCAATTAGTTGTTTTGGTATAAAGAGTGAATAAGTATGGAACTAAGTGCGCATAGTTGTAGAGAAGATCAGGTTGATCTAGGATGTGTGTAGATCAACAGTAGAGTTGAAGAGTCAAGAGTGGTAGATTTATAAAGAAGTTGAGTCGATCCAGGATGTGTGTGGATCAACGGTACAGTCAAGTAGAGAAGAATGATTGAAAAAAGACTAGATAACATGAGAGGAGAGAGAAGTATGTATAGATAGGAGAATAAAATTTAGAATAGAGTCTGGAACCCAGTGCATAGACAAAAAGGTGCCCTATATTTCTCATGCCATATGAAGAGTTCCTTTGTGGTTTTCCTAGATGGGTTTCCATGTTATATACTATGTCAAATGTGTAAATGATAAATGTGTTGTGTCGCATGTATGTTTCTATGAGTGAATGTTTGTGTATTTGCTTACAATTGAGTTATATGCATTTGTCACACTATGGTAGTTGGAATACCCTATACTCCGTGATATTTACTGTTATAGTATTTGTTGATGGTTGAATAGAGTCACATAGTAATTGTTCATAATAAGTATAAGGATTACAACCACCAGCTTCGGTTGAGAACCTTGGTATAAAACCAAGGGAAGATAAATCTCCCACCCAAATAATGAAACTTGGTTCTGGTAGTTAATCATAAAGAAATATATCTCAAGTGAGACTGCATCTGCGTCGCAGGTGCTGTCGAATGAACCCTGCTCTGTCGGGACGATATATTGGGATTTGTTGTGCACAAATGGGAGGGACTGAACCTAGGTCAAACAACCAAAAAATGGTTCTGTTTCTGGGACCGTGAATTATTGTGGTGAGGGATATGTTGTGGCATCTGACAAAACCTGAAATCCAAGATTGGGAGGATTTTAAAGCATTAGAATTTGTGTAAGGGGAGAGTAAAGTGTCCTAGTTGAATCCAAAAGAGTGGTTGGGCCAATACCTTTATACAAATATTCATGAGATTTTCTTTTCTGAGTTTCCTATTGTGTTACATGTGCGGTTATTGAAGTTAGCCACCTAGAAAATAAATTTTTAAGGACAAGAAACGACAGAGTGGAAACCTTAGATGATTTGACAACTGAAAAGTGTTATAAATCCCGTGTCGAGGGTTGTTGATTTTTGGGTAAGATAGTATTTTGCAATGTTATATTCCTGAGTTTGTTGTCGACATGCTACCTCATATAGTGAGGTGAAAAGACAATTTTTCCAAGGACCCCGAGGAAGATACTTGTCATCTTTGAAAACTTGGATAAAGATGCTTGTATGAAAAAAAGGAATCCTGAGAATGTTACCATTAAAAGAACTGTGTGCAGTAAATTGGACTTTTCGCAAACGAAGTGTGTGAATAATGGAGCAAACTAAGCTGAAATGTTCTCTGGTGATAGTGGAACTGAACTAGAGGATGGATATTTGAGAAGTGGAATATGATTTTGACCAGGAAAGAGAAGAAATACTGTGATAGGAAGAGGAAGCTGTAGTACGACTAGAGGAGAATACTACGAGTTCACGTCACATGTTGACGAAGGTTCTTGCAACGAAGAAGAGGAATATCAGCCGATATACGAAGAAGAAGAAGAAGAAAAAGATCAAGACCCAAAGCATGAATATGATACCCCTACAATCCCACGTACATCGTTGGAGGTAAGATCAAGAAAATCATCTCCAAGTGGTTTTGTAAGTACAGGTAGTCCAAATTCTATGAACAATGGACAAGGGAGTCCAACTAGTCAAAAAATTTTCCCAACCATACCAGCAACTAACATAATGGCCAGGACTGATATTAAGTTGCTGATATTTATGTAAATGGGTTATAAGACCCAGAGCAACATTGGGTTCTCTGCCAAGCTGCATGGACCGTGCGACCTATCCAAGATGAAGCGATAAATCAAGCGCAATTGATCACAACCTTGAGAGGTCGTGCACTATATTGTTATATGAATTTTATATAGTTTTAGTGGGAGTTGCACATAAAACACTTGACTAAAATCTAGTTGGAATGATAGATGATTTCATAAAACTGAAATATGAGTTGCAGCACATCACATAAATTAAAGAAATCAAGCAGTTACCTACAAAGTCTATCTAATACTTTGACCAAAGATTTAAGACATTCATGGCGAAAACAAGTTTTCATATGTCAAATGTACAACACAAGGAATGGTTCATTTACACGCTATTGCCACACATCCGAATCCCATTAATGCAACAAAAATAATGTCGCAGACTGAAGCTCTGGAGACAACCATGAAGTTAGAGTCCTCACTTATTGGAGAAACCGGTGCAGGAATGATGCAAATTCACTTGTAGCTAGCTAACATTATGTAGCAACTCCAAGACATTAAGAAGGGGAAATATATGTAGGAAGAACTATGGTGTACAAGGTGTAGAATAGAAGGACACGATAAAGAGAATTTCCCAAATCTCATGAATTATGTCGCAACGGGAGTGGAAAAACTGATAAATACCCAAGGGATGTATTAGTGTAGGATATGTTAGACTCAAGGCCATCGGTTGGAAGAATGCTTGTACTTGTAGAAGATTTTAAGTGCATCGACTAGTCTCTATTGTAAATTTTGTAAATTTGTAGGGCACGGTGAGAAGGATTGCAGATCATTCCATCTGCTGCAAGAGAAGATGGTGGACACCTACTTGATGAAGAATGATGAGAATATGCAAGTTGAGAAAGCACAAGCTCAATATCTACCTACTCAATATCCACCGACCCAATATCAACAAATGCGGTATCCTTAGCCGCAATATCAACAAAATCAGTATCCACCACAACAACAATACCCTCAACCTAGGGGGGTCGAAATTTTTTGGGCCAAGGACAACAAAAACAAGGGGGAGGAGGATTTGGTTGAGGAAGAGGCCAATTTATATGTTATAACTGTAGATAACCAAGACAATTTTCTTAATATTGTGTGAGTCTTGCAAAGGCATGTTCGTATTGTAAAGCATTTGACCATACTAACATACAATGTCCACAATTAATTGCGAAGTGGCATGATCGAATGGTGGGAAATCCAAATCCTGCACAAAATCCCAACCTGAATCTTAACCAAAACATCCAAATGATTTGTTTCGAGCTAAGAGAAGAAAACATTTATGTCATAACAAGAGGAGGTGCTACGACCAGAGTAGATCAAGATACGTAGCATGGAAAACCATAGGTATGACCGGCGACACAAACAAAAGTACCATTCAACGTCTAGAAACAAAAGGAATTATTCTTTGACATGCAACCAAATTTTTTCGACAAGAATCAAGCGTTGATGTTTGGAAGACTAATAGTGCAAATGCTTGATCAATTTGACTAGCTATTACGATATCAACCAACGAGAAAGGTTAGTAAACTTAAAGATTTTTTCAAAAGTTTCTTATCACTAATCCATGATAAAGATGTTGTCAATCACATAATTGATAGCACTGATAGAAGAAACTCAGGAAGAGAGCCGACTAGAAAGAAGAGTCAACTATGTGGGAAAAAGCTCAAAGACTGGTTGCGAGTTGCAAGTGACCACTCAAATAGGATATTATGATATGGATTATATCATTTTAAATATGGGATCTAATGTTAATATTTTGACAAGACAAACATAGGAAAGCATGGGAAAATCGTGACTAGATTGGTCGCCCATTCAGCTTAGGCTAGCGAATCAGTCAAAGGTTCTACCTATTGGTCGACCGACTCAAGTACTTGTCGAGGTGGAAGGCCTGAGAACATATGCTGATTTTGAAGTGATATAAATTGTTGATGATAAAAACCCATATGCTGCACTTTTGGGGATCAACTGGGAAATAGATAACTAGACCATGATAAAATGCAAGCGAAGAATATTGTCATTTGAAGATTCAGAGATAAGAGTGGTCATGCCAATTGATCTCCTGGAAGGATAGAGACATGTTGAACCAGTGCACAGTGAAGGACAAGGTGATTACTTGAACCATATATACAACATCATGTCTTCAAGAGACGACTATATAAATCCAAAATCTGATGGAAAGCTGAGTTGGTGAAGTGTTAGCTCTTGTACATCTGATTCAAGTGAAGCATTAGAAAATCGGAAAAATCAGATGTAGGAAGTATCTATGAGAAGATGTGCAAGAATTACACAATCTGTGCGATGGGTAGGAGCTGAGGTGAGAGAGCTACCTACATATGAAGGTTTACCTACCCTTGCATCTTTTCTAGCAGAATTTGAAGCAAAAGTTATGGAATAGCACTGATTGTCCACCTTGGACTTTGTGCTGAAATCTACGCCCGCTAGATGGTGGGGTACACATAAACAATCTATCTCCGAATGTTCACAATGAAAAATATTGCTAGAGATCATATTTGGAGAACATATCATTTATACTGCTCGGAAAGATACAAGACTGACAAATCATTTTGAACATATTGAGTATTGTCATGCGACATGGAAGACATATCTTTGATAGGAATGGGTTCATCACATTGTACATACACTGGATATGATACCAAGTTTTTGGTATACATTAGTATAGGTGCGATGATGAACTCTTGATTGGGATGAGTTAGATACTAGCTTTACTCATATATTTGTGTTTGCAGATGACCATCCCTTGATTGATGCTGCATTGTAGGTCATGAAAACAAAGATATTTGAAGAAATCCTTGTTGCAACGATGAAATTTCATTAATACAGTGCGACAATCCACCATTGGATGGAATGTTACAATGTGACGAGAGAACTAGATGATGATGATGAATTGCTTGATCTAAACATACTTGAGTCGGAATTTATTCCCGCAGTAGAAGGACTTGGTATTTCTAGTGAGCAATTCCCAAGTCCACTCAAAATCAAGAAAGTAAATATTGGTTCGATATAAAATCCAAAGTTTTCCAATATTGGAGATTATTGAGATGATGAGACTATAGGAAAGATCATTGATTTATTGCATGAGTTTCAAGATATGTTCCCTACCAAATTTTCAGAGATGACGAGGATAGTTGGAGATCTGGGAGAGATGAAAATACCTTTGAGGCCTGATGCAAAACCAGTCAAGCAACGACTGTACAGACTAAATCCGTTTTATAAAAAAAAGGTCAAGATTGAGCTGCACTAAATGCTAGATGTGGATATTATAGAGCCTATTGAGGAATCATAATGGATCATCCCAGTAGTAGTACAAGACAAAAAGGATACGGATGAAGTAAGAATTTGTGTAAACCTGAGAAAACTAAATGATACTTGCTTACATGACCCATTTCTGACTCCATTTATAGATGAAGTACTAGAGAGTGTCGGAGGTCAAGAAATGTACTTATCCACAGATGGGTATTATGGTTACCATCAGATCAGAATCACAAAGGAAGATCGATACAATAATACCTTTGCGACAGAGTGGGGATGTTTCCAATACAAGGTAATCCCCTTTGGACTTAATAATTCTCCTACAATATTTTCTAGAATAGTAGTTGCTGCTTTTAAATATTTCATTCACAAATTTCTTGAAGTCTACTTTGATGATTGGATGGTATTTGGGCTCGTAAAAGACCATATTGTGAGCCTTAGAATGATACTGGAGCATTGTCACTAGCATCAAATTTCTTTAAACTTGAATAAATGTATCTTTTGCGCCCCGTTTGGAGTTCTGTTGGGCCATGTGGTATGTCATGATGGAATTTTGGTCGACCTGGATAAAATCACAATCATTATTGACCTACCACGACCTAATACAGTCAAGCAGTTGAGAGCAACACTGGTACGCACTGTATACTACATAAAATTTATTAAGGGATATGTAGAGGTGACTGATTTGATGGAAATATTGTTGGAAAAAGATGCAAAGTTCCATTGGACGAAGAGCTGATAAGAGATCCTGGACACATTGAAGAATAAGATGGCTACAATGTCAATACTTATATTTCTAGATTGCAAAAATGAATTTCATGTTCATTTCGACACGTTGTCTATCATGCTTGGCGTGGTGCTAACGCAACCAAGAGAAGGGTCAATCGACCATCCTATTTCCTTTGCTAGCAAGAAGTTGTCAAGTATAGAAAATAATTATACCACGACACAAAGAGAAGGATTAGAGATGGTATACGATCTACATAAGTCTAGACACTACTTATTGGGAGGGCATTTCAATAATGTGCATAGACCATTCCACATTGAAATACCTAGTCAATAATCTAGTGTTGTGGGGGAAGATCTGTCGATGGATTCTCCTCTTTCAAGAATTTGATTTTGAAGTAATTGTTAAACCCGATCGATTAAACTTGGGACTAGACCATCTTTCGAGGATATAAAGCGATCAAGAATCTATTAATATAGAGGATAATTTCCTTGATGTGCAACTGTTTATGATAACCATGTTTGATGATCAATACAGAGATATCATACAATTTTTTAGTATGGGTTATGTGCCAACTGAGTTCGCCACTGCATAGAAGAAGCAGTTGGTTGTGCGAGCTACAATTTTCCAGTTGATTGCTGGACAATTGTATAATATGGGTCCTGATAAGATTATTCATCGTTGCATCTTAGAATATGAGCGACTGTTGATATTAAATGAAGCATATGTTGGTGTCATAGGAGGCCATTACACTGGAAAAGATATGGTGCTCAATATTTTACAAGTAGGATTGTGGTGTCCCACCATGCATGTAGATGCCCGATATTAATGTCGTAGCTATAATATCTTCCAAATAACGGAAAATCCATCACGATGAGATGAAATGCCATTGGTACCTCAGGTAACATTGCAGGAATTTGATAATTGGGTCGTTGACTTTGTGGGCCCTATTAGTCCGATAGGGAAGCACACAAGTGTACGCTATATTATTACTACGACCGATTACCTAACCAAATAGGCTAAAGTAACTCTAGTAAAGAATTGTACTATTGCGACTGCTGCAAAGTTTTTTTTTGAAAATGCTGTGACAAGATTTGGTTGCCCAAATATTTTAATATGTGATCAAGGTACACTCTTTCTCAACCATTTTATTGAAGAAATGACAAAATAATTTCAAATTCAACATAGAAAAAGAACACCATATCACCCTTAAGAAAATGGTGTTGTTGAGTCCTTTAACAAAATCCTGGAAAATGCGTTGACAAATATTTGTAATGTTCAAAGAGATGATTGGGATCATAAAATTTCCGCAGTATTATGGGCATATAACATGAATTGTAAGAAATTGACAGGACATACTCCATTTCACTTAGTGTATGGACAGGTAGCTATGATTCTAATTCAGTACATTGTACCAAGTCTAAGAATTGTCGCGATCATATAAATGACATATGTTTATGCCATCGAGGAGAGATTGTTACAACTTATGCAGCTGAAAGAAGAGCATTTTGTCGCAGGGTATTACCAAAACATTGAGAAAGAAAGACAGAAGGTATGGCATGTTCGACACATTAAGAACAAGCAGTTTTAGGTCGGAGGACTTGTTCTTATGTATGACAACCATTTTTTCAAGCATATGGGAACAGGTGCACACTATATTATTACTACGAATGATTACCTTACCATATGGGCTGAAGCAAAACCAATAAAGGATTGTACTACTGTGACTGCTGCAAAGTTTTTGTTTGAAAATGTCGTGACAAGATTCGGTTTCCCAAATATTTTAATATGTGATCAAGGTACACACTTTTTCAACCATTTGATTAAAGAACTGACATAATAATTTCAGATTCAACATAGGAAAACAACACCATATCACCCTTAAGCGAATGGTGCTTTCGAGAACTTTAACAAAATCCTGGAATATGCATTGAAAAATATTTGTAATGTTCAAAGAGATGATTGGGATCATAAAATTTCTGCAGTATTATGGGCATATCACACAACTTATAAGAAATTGACAGGACATACTCCATTTCACTTGGTGTATGGACATGTAGCAGTGATTCCAATGGAGTACATTGTACCGAGTCTAATAATTTTTGCAATCATAGAAATGACAAATGTTGATGTTGTCGAGGAGAGATTGTTACAACTTGTGCAGCTGAAAGAAGAGCATTTTGTCACAGGGTATCACCAAAACATTTAGAAATAAATACAAAAGGTATTGCATGATTGACACATTAAGAACAAGTAGTTTCATGTCAGAGTATTTGTTCTTATGTACACCAACAATTTTTTCAAGCATCCTAGAAAGTTAAAAACACATTGGTTGGGACCGTATATCATCGAGGAAATCACTAACAGAGGCACAATGATATTGCAAAAGATATATGGAACACCAATTAGAGGAATGATAAGTGGAATTCAACTAAATCCATATCATGATAGCTATGACTTGATCGCATAAAAATAAAAAAGACAAGAGAGGATTTTTCTCGTAGACTGCTAGTCTTTCGCACAAAGAGAACAACATAAAAAAATAAAAACATAAACACTTTGAGCCTTTTATGAATTTGTTGGTCATAGACTGATAATTTTCCACAGTAAGAAGAAAACTTGTGCATATTAGGTGTCTGGCATAGATAATAAATTTAGGGCAAGACACTTAGTCTGTCGCAAGAAAAGGAAATTTGTCGGAGGAGGAATACAGGTCGCAGGGAGTGCAACATTGTCACAAGGAATACTGGTATCATAAAAATGACAACTAGATGTCATTAATTTCAAAATACTGAGAGAATTTGGTGGCACACTTTTAAGTCACTTCTATCATGATTACAAGGATGTCACAATGGAAATTTGAATGATACATAGTGGTTTACATATGATGATTTAGACATGGGATCCACATGACGAATCATGTTGTCACTGTTCCAATCGATGTTCGTGCATGTTAAGGTCTGATAGATCGAATGAGTAGGTATTACCTACATTCACCCTTCACTTTCAATTCATTATGATGTGCTTGAATGAGGAATTGCTCTCTGCAACTCCTAGGGTCGAAGTAAGTTATTTGGTTACTATGAATCCTAGTGACATTGCACTCACATGCTTAATCATTGAAGCTATGTTACCTACACTGATCATGGAAGATGTTTTCGAATATGTTCCACTGTAGGCAAGGATGTGATTGGAAATTGAGAAAGTTGCATCATCCCTGTGATAAGGATATGAACCGACCTACAGATTTCGTCAATGAATAAGCGTTCCGGTTCTCAGAAGAGTAAAGCTGTCTCAACAATTTTGATGAAGGATAAAGAAGCATCGGTTGAAATTTGATTACTAGATGACATTCCACCTAAACCACTAGATAGTATTATAGAACGATTCACTAGAATGCATAGAACCTATCGATTCGAACCAGAGTTCGTATAACGACAAACAAAGTTAAATGCCACCATCATCGCCATCATTTGTACAGGAATCTCAAAATATAGTTGGCGATGTTATTTAAACAAATAATATGAGATGGTTGATTTCAACGAAGAAAAGGAAGACTTCGATGAGATGACATATTTCATCATTATAGAAACAAAGAAGATGTTTAGATGACGAACTTCATTGCTAATGAAGAATAATTTGATCAACATGGTATTCTTGTGAGAGGGAAGAAGCCAAATAAAAGAATGCCTAGGAAAGCACTTGGGATTTCATCTTCAACTTTCAGAATCGGTGATGTTGATGAACTTGTCCATATTGTCTATCCTACCGCTTCGACACAGTCACTTTATGTGATAGAAGAAAGAAGGAAATAAGTGACAGAGGCTACGAAGAGAATCAAAGAAGCAGAGTCATCATGTTCCAAGGCTATTGACCAAGTGTCTTGGACTTGGGAATCCTTGAACAATAACGTCGAGCTAGAAAACGTCACAAAGGAGATGCACACAACTGAGACATAAGTAACTAAACTAAAGAATGAGATGATAAATTTACCCTTAGCAGAGAAGATGGATAAGGAAATATAAATGAATAAGCTCCAACAACAAGTGACGGTGTTGCACACTTCCCGTGGGGGGGTAGAGCAAGTGGTAAATGGAGTTTTTTGTGAATGGAAGGTCATGAGTTCAAATCCCCCCCAAATTAACCCATGTGCCATGGTTCAGGCACTGTGGTTACACCTAGGTTTATAGTGGTAGCGGGATTGGATCCCTAGACCTTGTGTTATGCGAGTACCAGCCCACCCCTAGTTGCCGATTCCTCTATTCAGAAAAAAAAAAAAAAAAAAAAGTGACGGTGCTGCACACACAATAGTAGCAAAGGGAAGATAAATTTGAAGAGTTGCAGGATGAAGCATAGAGAATTATAGGAATAATCCATCCTATACATCAGAGGTTACAATGAGGAGTGGAAGCAACAAGGCTTGTACTTGGAACACCTCAGTTCCAAACTTGTGGAAAAATTATAGAAAGTAGAGGAAGATGCACAACAAGGGACATAAGATATCCCAACATTTTCAAGGTAAAGTCATACCAAATGCAAAAATTGAAATAACCTTATGTGGCTCAGGACAAGCCATAGGTGAGTGTTGGGGGCCTGTTGGCCCTAGGGGAAGTTAGGTAGAATTCAGTTGGAATTCTGAACAAGTATGAAAAGATCCAAGTCGCATAAAGGAAGAAGGAAGACACGAAAAAAGTAGAATAAGAAGGAAGAAGGAGCTGGGAGAAAAGCATTCGCGACCAAAGAAGAGTTCGACAAAAGAAGAGTTCAGGATAGAAGAGAAGTCATGACAAGACAAGTTGTGACAGAGGAAACCATGTCAGAAGTCATGCATTGGTGAAACGACTGGAAATATACAATCAGAAAGATCATGGGTACGAGGTCGACTAGAGTTGACATAAGTTGCACGTATGAAAGCATCTTTGTAATTCAGTTTGTTAGTGCCTACTGGCATGTGTTTCTAGAACAGGAGTGACATCCTATTGGATAACTGCATGAATTCAGTTGAGATTGACATGTGAGATTCTATAAGAAGGAAGAACCCAGATGGTGTGTGGGTTACTCACTCAGTTACTCACATCCAAATCAGTTGTGCTCTATTAGCTTAAGGAAGGTTGGGTTTCCTGATTTGCTTAGCGATCTGTTGTTGTTGCTTAGATATCGTGTCAGTAGAGATTCAGTTAGTTGTTTTGGTAGAAAGAGTGAATAAGTATATTGCTAAGTGCACAGATTTGTAGAGAAGATCAGGTTGATCTAGGTGGTGAGCGGATCAACAGTAGAGTTGAAGAGTCAAGATTCATAAAGTTATAAAAGAAATTGATTTGATCCAGGATGTTTGTGTATCAACAATATAGTCAAGTAGAGAAGAACCAATGACATAAGATCAGATAGCATGAGAGGAGAGAGAAGTCTGTATAGATAGGAGAAGAAAATATAGAATAGAGTTTGTACCCGAGTGCACAGAAAAAAAAGGTGCCATATATTTCTCATGCAAGATGAAGAGTGCCTTTGTGGTTTTTCCTGGATGGGTTTCCACATTAGATACCATGTCGAATGTGTAAATGATAAATGTGTTGTGTCGCATGTATGTTGTTGTGAATAAATTCTTGCGTATTTTCTTACAATTGAGTTAAATGCATCTGGCGCACCGTGGTATTTGGAATTGCATATACTCTGTGATATTTACTATTATAATATATGTTGATGGTTGAATAGAGTCACATAGTAATTATACATAATCTGTATAAGGATTACACCCAATGGATTTAGTCAAGCACTTTGGTAGAATGCCAAGGGAAGATAAATCCCCCACCCAACTATGGAAACTTGGTTTTGCCAATTACCCATAAAGAAATATATCTCATGTGAGACTGCATTTGCATCACAGGTGCTTCCAACTGAGCCTTGATCTATCGAGATGATATATTGGGATTTGTTGCACTCTTAGTGGAGGGACTAAAATTGGGTCGAATGACCAACAAATGGTTCCATTGTTAAGACCATGAATCATTATGGTGAGGGATATGTTGTGGCATCTGATGAAGCCTGAAATCCAAGATTGGGTGTATTTTAAAGCATTATAATTTGTGCAATAAGAGAGTGAAGGATCTTGGTTGAATCTAAGAAAGTGGGATCAATACCTTTATATGGATATTCATGAGATTTTATTTTCTAAGTTTCCTATTGTGTTACACGAGTGGCTATCGAAGTTATCCACCCAAGAAAGAAATTTTAAAGGAGGAGAACCGATGGAGTGGAATCCTCAGCCGAGTCGGGGGCTGAAAAGTGTAAGTACCCCTGTGTTGAGGGCTATTGATTTTTGGGTAGATAGTATTTTGCAAGGTTATATTACTGATTTTGCTGTCAACACGATAACCTCATATAGTAAGGTAGAAATAAAAATTTTCTAAGGACGCCAAGGAAGATACTTGTCATCTTTGAAAACTTGGATAAAGATGCTTATATGTGAAAAAGGATTCCTGAGAATCTGACAGTTAAAATAACTGTGCGCAATAAATTGGACATGTTGGAGATGAAGTGTGTGAAAAATGGAGAAAAATAAGTTGAAATGTTCCCTGGTGATAGTGGAACTAAACTAGAGGTTGTATATTTGAGAAATGGAATAATATTTTGGCCAGGAAAGAGAAGAAAGACTATGATAGGAAGAGGAATTTGTAGTACGATAAGAGGAGAAAAATATGAGCTCACATCACACATTGATGAAGGCTCTTGTGATGAAGAAGAGGAATATTAGCTGATATCTAAAGAAGAAGAAGCAACAGAAGCTCCAGGCCTAGAGCATGAGTATGATAGCCCTACAATCCAACACACATCATTGGAGGTAATATCTAAAAACTCGTCTCCAAGTGGTTTTGTAAATACAAGTAGTACTAATAATGTTAATAGTGGACAAGGGAGTCTAGCTAGTCAAATTTTTTTCCCAAGCATACCAATAGTTAACATAATGGTTGGGACCGATATTAAGTTGCCGATATTTAATGGAAATGGGTTAGAATACCTAGAGCAACATTGGTTTCTTTGTGAAGCTGTGTGGATCATGCGACAGGTCGAAGATGAAGTGATAAAGAAAGCACATTTGATCACAACCTTGATAGGTCATGCACTAGATTGGTATATGAAGTTGTCTGTAGCCTAGTGCATAGATAAAAATGTGCCATATATTTCTCATTCCATATGAAGAGCGCGCTTGTGGTTTTTCCCGAACAGGTTTCCACGTTAGATACCGCGTCGAATGTGTAAATGATAAATGTGTTGTGTCGCATGTATGTTGCTATGAATTAATGTTTGTGTATTTTCTTACAATTGAGTTATATGATTTTTTCGCACCGTGGTAGTTGGAATCGCCTATACTCCATGATATTTACTGTTATAGTATTTGTTGATGGTTGAATAGAGTCACATCGTAATTGTGCATAATCAGTATAGGGATTACACCCATTGGATTCGGTTGAGCACCTTGGTAGAACACCAAGGGAAGATAAATACGCCACCCAAATTTAATGTCCCTTTTTGAAATTTTATTAAATGACCAATTTTTCCCCTTTTTTTCCCAATTTTGGCATTAACTAGTTTTGATGTCTAGACCTCCAAATTGGTCCAAATGCTCCCAAATTTTCTATGAAGGTACATGAATGATATTATAAATTAAATATGATGTTCATATATTATTTATGAACCCCAAATTACTTCTACAAATTTTTTTAATGTTCTGTTCAAACTAGGATTCTTTACTAGCAAATTGGGGCTCCAATTCCCCCTGGGTAATTGCTGAAAATGGCTTCACAAATGATCCCAAAGTCACTAGAGTTTATGAATAGAGGTTGGGGATATGTAAGGGAACTTTTCAAAGTCTCATATTAATAGAGGTTGGGGATATGTAAGGGACCTTTTCAAAGTCTCATATGAATTATGGTTTAGTTTATACAGGCTGTTATGACTCTTTCCAAAACAACTCCCAAGTCACAAGTTCGACCCTTGGGGAAAATGCACCAAATCTTCTCCCAATGCAACAAAAATGAGTAAAATAGCTTCCAATGATTAATTAATGAAAATGAGACTTGAAATACATATTAATTATAGTCCATCCATAATACATTTATGAGAGATACATTCCTCCATTCGAAATAATAAGCATTACCATGGCAGATATCAAAATAGAGTGGAAATGGTCATTGTTTGCTCATTAAAATCCATTTTGACATACAAATATTGGGAATTTCGAATTGAAACTTTATAAGAATGAAAAAAAGAGAATATTGAAGTTATTACAATCATAATTGGACAATTAAAGGATCTCCCAATTCTAAATCATCAGCATTACAATTGTTCACAACAAGATAGTGGGGAAATGACATTATTTCTTCATTGTTCAACATTTTTACATGAATTATTTTGGGTATTTAGACCTGAGAGTATTATAAAATTGAAATAAATATAATATAAATCATAAAATAATATAATGTGAATTATAATCTTCCCCAAAGAGATCAATATATCACCCAAAGCGCAATCCCTCAGTTGGCATGAATACGGTGTGAAAACTGGAAATAGTTGAGAGAGAATGATGCAATAGAATAATCCACATGATTTCCTTTATATTACACATGAAAATTAGAATCCATTAAATCTCCATGAAATACCTGAGTGGCCTCTCCAAAAACCAACTTGGATGGGAATCTTTCACCCTCGAAATTGGCTAAGGCAAGAAAACTAGTCATCCACTAGCTCTCACAATTCACAAATGACAATTTATCAAGGGATAAAAAGCCATTATCTTGGTTGATTCCTATATTTTATAAAATTTATTATCCTTATAAGGTTCACAATCCATCCAAAAAATCAATCCAAGTTGAATTAGGGTGTGTTCTCATGAATTGACATGTGTCCCCTCTTTCCTATCCTTCCACCTTCCCCAAATTTGAGCAGGAGCCCATTGAGCTTCCCAAAATCACATGAGAGCTCTCTTGGATGGTATATTTAGATATGAAATGTAATATATGTTATATTTCATCCTTCATATCTGAATTTTGTCATAACTGTCATAGAATCTCCATCGCTGGTGTCATAGATGTCATAAATATAAGGGGAATCTAGCCAAGTGTCCATGAAACTCCCATTTGGCTCTTCCTCTCCCATGTAAGTTAAAATTAATACCAAATTCATCTTATTAAGTATATGGAAAAGTATATTAACCTTATAATCCATACAAAAACATTATTCTTCCCATATATTCGATATTGCAAGAGGAGAATGCCATGTGGCACCAATTTTCTAGCTTGTGTGGGCCCCATAGTCTCCATGTGTCTCCATGCTCCATTGCCAATTCAATTTTATCTTATATTTATTTAATAAGATACATTATTAATATTTATCCTCTTCTAATTTATAAAAATCATTTATTATCCCCCTTATTCCAAATCCCAAAGCTTCCACCCCCAACCTAGGAAACTAGTGATTTTCCTCCTTGGCAATTATTTAACTTTTAGCATCCATTTGAAAAATTTCAAGAATATGGAAAATGTGATTTTTAAATTGTGACCCAATGCAAAATTTGGTACATTACAAATCCTCCCTTTCCAATATTGCTTGTCCTCAAGCAATTTCAAACATGGTTGTTGAAGAACCCGCTTTCTGTATGATTCTTTGAAGTTGCCACTGAGCTGCCCACTTTGAGTGTTTGAGATTCCATGAATATTTTAGAGAGGAACCACCATCCTTTCTGCTGAAATAATTTTATTAAAATAACCTTATTAAGTGGGGAATCCATCTCCCATACTTCTTGTTTCCCAAATAATTTGGAATCAATGGGACTAAAAACCATCCCGGGGTCCCATTGCTTCCACTGCACTCCAACAATTAAGAGTGCTCTCCAACTCATACCATTAGGAAAGAGAATTCATGGATCCAATTTCTTGTATTAATTCTTCCAAAAATCATGAGTACATAATATATATCATCAATGTACATAACAACATAATAGTAAGATACATCAAGGAGGTTCCTCATAAAAAAATCATGAAAGTGCTTATACCTCCAAGTGAGTAGGCTACCATTTTCCAAGTGCATACATGCTTCAAGTGACCACTCAAATATGATCCAATGACATAGGTGAGGATCCCATGTCCTATAATTCTGCTCCCAAAGACTTTAATATGCACCAAAATAATAATCATCCATTTGTTCTTTTATCCAAGAAGTGAATGAAGAAACTCCACCAAAATATGAACCAAATAAGGAGCAAATAAAACACGAAGACTTCAAGTGGCTCAAATAAGTCTCATCAATACACCCATGAATATGTATTTCATCATGAAATAACAGAGGATGTTGCTTCCAATAATAATGTTCCTCAATAATATCCCTCTTCACCCAAGTGTCGGATGAAGTTCCTCCAACATCAAATGAACCAAGTGTTGAGCAAAACAATCCATGAGTCTTCAAGTGACTCAAATTCATATCATAGGTGCATCCATGTAGATGTGAATCATAATAAAGTAAAAAAGGATGCTGATGTAAATGTGAATAAGAGTGTTATCCAACCATGTCATCATAAAAATTAAATATAGGAGTTTCATACTCCTCATGTGGCACCATCAAAAAGAACCCTTTCACCCATACTTCATTGAGACTAATTCTGCAAAACATGGAATTGTAGGATGTAGGAGAATGGACTAACTCACCCAAATGATCAAAAAGTGCAGAAGTTTCATCATGGTAAGGATCCATATGGGTATCATGCAGCTCCTTTAAAAGTGTGAAACCTTTGTCATATATTGGTTCCAATGTAGAGGTATCATGCTCTTCTTTAAAAATTGCATAACCTTCATAAAGAGACAATTCAAGTTCCTCTTCCACCACATCAAGTGTTTGGATCTCTTCAAGTTCATATTCAAACACATAAATTACATTCAAATTTCCAAATTTCTCATGATCCACCATGTCATGAGAATCCTCCAAACAATGTACCATTTGACAATCTAAAACATATGAGGAAAAACAAGTGTCTTGCAACATTTCAAGAAGTTGCTCATTTTGAATTGTGGGTTTATGAATAAATTCATTATTATTCAAGTAGGATTCATATAACCATTCAATAATATCAATGAAAATTTTTCTATCAAAAATCAAAGACATGAAATTACCTTTGATGTTGCACATTTCTCTTTGAATCTTCTCCACGTCTTCAAGGAAGGATGGCTCCTCCAAGGAAGTAGCTCTCCAACAAGAATTTGATACCAATGCCTGAGTATCATGGAGTATTCTAAGGGCCTCTTGGATATTATTTTAATTCATATTTAAGGACCCTTTAATAAAATGAGGCTCTTGGAAATGAACCTTATCGTCTTATTCCTTCTTGCTTGGACCAACTTCATGAAGCTCAAGTGGTGATGGGGAAGTTGATATTGTTTCTTCTTCAACTGCTACAAGGTCTTGATTTTAATCTTTAATGGAATTTTGGATTGCATCAACACTTTCAAAATTTATCTCCATGTCACAAACATAGAGGTGTGAGCACCCATCAGTCGGTACTCCTTCATATTTTAAGCATCCATAATTAGATTCTCTTTGTTTCATTTCCAAGGTAGAATGTGTCTCGAAACTATCTTCAGTATTTTCAATAGAAACTTCTTCATACTCATGTGATGTATATTCATATTTTTTAGAGTCACCTAGGAGTGAATTTCAATCCTCTTGATGTAATACTTCTTTTAATTCACATATTTCAGAACTAGGTGGTCCATGGGTCTTCTCCTTTTGCTCCTTCAAGCAAGCTGATGCATTTTTCCCCTTGGTTTTCTTAAAATCAATATATTTTTTCCAACTTTGGATAGCAAAAAATTCGAAGCCTTTGATAATATTCTTTGTAATTTATTCAAGGATAGGTTCCATGATTTGTATTATCTCCTCACCATCATATGAGGTTCTCTTTTCATGCCTAGTCATAGTTTCCCCAAAAAATTGCCTTCTTCTTCTACTCTTTTTTTTCCTCTTCAACAAAAGCACTTTTGGTTTCAATATATAATGGTGGTACCTGAATTATTGTATTGATAAATATAATACCACATCAGGTGCCAAGATAATGCTCTGATACCACTGTTATGTCCCTTTTTGAAATTTTATTAAATGACCAAGTTTTCCACTTTTTTCCCAATTTTGGCATTAACTAGTTTTGATGTTTAGACCTCCAAATTGGCCCAAATGCTCCCAAATTTTATATGAAGGTACATGAATGATATTATAAATTAAATACAATGTTAATATATTTTTAGGGGCCCCAAAATTACTTCTGAAAAATTGTTTAATGTTCTGTTCAAAGTAGGATTCTTTACTAGCAAATTGGGGCTCCAATTCCCGCTGGGTAATTGCCAGAAATGGCTTCACAAATGATCCCAAAGTCACTAGAGTTTATGAATAGAGTCTGGGGATGTGTAAATTAAATTTTAAAAGTATCATATCCATCATTTTTTATTTTATACAGGCTGTTATGACTCTCTCCAAAACAACTCCCAAGTCACAAGTTCGACCCTTGGGGAAAATGCACAAAATCTTCTCCCAATGCAACAAAAATGAGTAAAATGGATTCCAATGATGAATTAATAAAAATGAGACTTGAAATAAAAATAATTATAGTAATACATCATACATTTTGTTGTCCGCTGATTGCACACCAGCAGCATAAATCAGTTGAAAGTTGTCTCCTCACTTGAGAAAGTGGGAGAGGTGTGACCTTGGGGGCAAGCACAGAGCTAGGTACTGTCACCTACTCCTAGATCCTCCGTTTAGGATAAATCCTAATGAAGCCAAGGGGGTTAGTCCCTAACAAAGAGTTTTCTATGACTCAATGTTTAAGTTAAGTTTTAGATGTTTTCAGATGCGGATGGGTGTTGTTTAGGAGTTATTGTGATTTTAGATGATTAATGTGATGAATTGAGCACAAGAAAAGGCAATCCATGTTGTTATCACTAGAATTAAAAGATAGAAAAATATTTGAGATCTTCACAAAATAGATAAAGCATTCACATATATGATTTATAATCAAACATTCGATGGACAAATGGCCCAGATTATCAACAATGCTAAAAGATGGAACCGGTGCCTATGGAGTAAAATTATCGGAGATGCTTCGTGTTTAGAAAGATGTGAATCCCAAAAAATACCAGTGAATGTTAGGTTTTGCAAGTGATCTTGGTAAATTTTAAGAGTTTTTAATAGTGTTCTTGCTTTAGGGTGTCAACAAAAAGGTTTATCAAAGTTGGGAGACTCTTCTATGTTTCCTCTATTGAAGACATGTCGGGCCCGCCCAGTATCCCAGGCTGATATTGTCAAGTGACCAGCTAGCCGAGAATCTATGATAGCGGGAGGTTCTGGCACCTCTACCAGGAAGTACTTTGGAAGAATACCTACAATTCCGGTGCATTGGTTACGGGTTGTTTAAGTGTTATTAGGTTACTCTTGCAGGGTTTAAAGATCCAATGCTGTTTTTGGGTACTTCGATCTAGGATCGGTCAGAGCATACTCCGGAAAGGAGGGAGGGGGATAAATTAATTAAATGGACATGAGTTGCAAATTTTATTAAGTTAATTAATTAAAACCCTCCAATAGAGAGCACTCTTGACCTCGTCTTATGACAGTGGTTCAAAAGACTTAGCTAATCTAGATGAACTAATGCAAGGGTTGTGCAAACCTAAGATGCTCTCCGATAGAGAGTGCTCATGCCTTGTGTTTCTGCAAGTTCAAGAGTCTTACTTATGGATGATTTGATTAAACAAACACAACAATTAATACGAAAGGTGGTTGATTAAAAATCTCCGACAGAGAGCACTCTTGATCCACCTTATGGTGAGATTCAAGAGATTTTGGTTATTTTTATGATTTAAAAATTTATAACAAGATACAAACATGTAATTATGAATCTATAAATTAGTAATATGAAGCTAAGTCTAATCAAAGAACTAAACTAATTGCTTAAGAAAAAGTATACTAAGTAAATCATGAAAATGAACACAAGACACACTTCCCCAAAATAGGGGAAGTAGAAAAGAAAGGAGACTTGCTCCCACTCAGCCCTTTTTTATTAATCTTTTACAATGATGATGTGTTCTTTTCTTCTTGGAAGAATGGGGAAAGAAGGGGATGAATGAAGAGGGATAGCAGTCTTTTTGTTCTTTTTGCACTCCTTGTTCGTTTGTGGCCTTTGGGCTCTCCTTCACCTGTCTGCAATCTAAGAGCTCTAGACACACACTTGTTATGATATTCATTGATAAAAAATAACTTGAAATTTAATCTATAAACTAGCTAAAAACACTTACCCAAACTCACTGAGAAGAAGGAAGAAAATAGGCAAGAAAAGGGCAAGGCAAGAGGGGTGAAAGAGGGGTGGAAAGAGGGAAAAAGGAAAGTCAAAGAAGGCTGGAAACTAAGTGAGAAAGAGGGCTGAAAATCAGAGAAAAATGGCTGCAAAATGAGGGTGAAACAGGCTGAAAGTACAGCCCAAAAGATGGTTGAAGAAAAGGATAGAAAGGGGCTGCAAAAAGTGGAAACAAAGAGGAAAAAGAGGGCTTTCCAAAAGGGTAAAAGTGGGGAAAAGTGGACAGCGAACAAAAGGAAGGAAAGGCTGCAAATAAAAGGCCTAAAAGACTGAAAGTAAAGCATGAGGCATCCAACCGGGGCAAAGGATAAGTGAATGAATGTTCACTTTAGCCCAAACGTGCCCTAATCCCAAGAAAATAAAGATTTTTTAATTTGAATGATGAATAAAAGAAAGGAGAGAATGGTAAAACCTGTGGATATTTTTAAAGCACTTGGATCTCGTGAAGCATGCAATTACTGGAAAAGCGTACTTGACTCCAACAGAAGAAGATGTAGCTGAGCTCAAACTTCTGCTTGGTTGGATGGAAGTATCTGCAAAATAACACTCATAGACTTTCCATACAAAAGATTATATCATGTATTGTTCACAAATTGAAATAAAGAAGAGCATGAACTCCAACTAAATAAAACAATGCTCTTTTTTAAATTCTAGAAGTAAATCAATAAACAGCTAACTTGCAAACCGCAAATACCTGTTCTTATGTGCTTACAGAATCCTTCTAAAGCATAACATCATAATCTCAAATAAACAAGAAAGAAAGCATTAAAACAACATCACCTCATCCATCAAGTGCAATCATCCAAAGAATCACACTACATGAGCCTCCAAAGCCTTAATTTTATTCCAATGGTTGCATAGAAGCAACAAGCAATTACAAAAGTTTCACCAGAGTTTCTCTACACAAAAATACATTCGAATAGAGATAAAGGAGCCTCTATTTGTACAATGAGAGAGTGCTAAAACCCTAAAACCAATCCTCAAACCCTAACCAGCCTGGCCACCAAACAAAGATGCCAGACCTAAATCGGAGAACCAGGAGTGAGGGGAGGCCTCCACCCAGGAAAGGTGCCCCCACTCCAACCCTAAACAATGAAATCCATCCACAGATGAGCCCACACATGTGGAAAACGCCCTCAAGAGAGAGAGAGGGGCATGAGCTATTGAATGAGGCACCCTGCTGCATAGGAAAGCTACCTACTAGGTCTGGAAACCTACTTTGTTAGGTCTGGAGGAGCCACTGCTAGGTTTGGGAAGCCTACTGATGGTGTAAGCTTCAGTCTTCACCTCGATCAAATCACTGGACCAATGAGTGCTCTCAATCTCACGTTTAGCTAGAGATGACATGTTTGCTATCTGATAATAAATTAAATGCTCTCTTAATGATGACTGAAGCTGAGTTATGATAACTCCAATCATCATAAGTGCTGCATGAGATGTCATTTAGCCTTTTATTTTACTGAATTTGGATTAATTTGGAGAGTTTTAATTTTCTCCAAAATAATCATTTTTTAATAAAAATTCACTTTTTTACTCAAAACTGACTTTTTTGAGTAAAAAGGCATTATGTGTCCGATTGTTGATCTGAAAGTTCGTTTTGACTAGTTGGCTGATCAAGAATGATTTTTGGATTAAGTTTAGAGCCTTCAATCACTAAATTCAGAGTCCGAATGACTGACTTACCACGAACGGGTTTTATCCATTTAGTTTATGAAAAAATTAACCCAAAAAACTTAGGAAAAGTAATTAAAAAATAAAAGAATTAAAAAATAATTTTTTCCCCGTTCAAAAAAGTTTTTTTCGAATTTTTTTTATGTGTCCAGATGACTTAGGGCATGACCATGATCTATCTAAATAATTTCTAGTAGGATTATAACACTCATTTGGGCTCTAATAACCCCCCAAGGCCCATAATTCAACATCGGGCATTCCAGCTTTGGAGGAAGCGGGAGAAAACCTCGTCAATTATACTCGGTTGAAGGCAAAGCATAATTGTCAGGGGAAAAAAACTCCCTAGAATACCCTATTTGAGATTCTATGTCTCACGAGACCAAACCACTCAAAAATATCCTACTAGCACATTTTATTACAAACCCCACGGGGCCATGGTCAAAATTATTCAAATAAAAAAGTGACTAGCCAATATTGGCTAGACAAGCAGACGGATCAACTGATACACCGGAATCAGACATTGAACATGTCTATCAACAGGTGGCTCCTCAGGTAACCCAACTATGGTACAAAAAGTTGGATAACACCTAGTTAAGAGGGAGTGTTGATGTATTTGTAACTTCGGAATGTATTCATCTATGTATCTTATGTCTTATAACCCGATGTTTATTCCGAGATGTATCTATTATATAATTGAGTCATGTTGTCATGCCTCGATGTTATGATCAAGAGGATCTATAATGTAAACAAGTCCTATCAAGTCATAGTGGGTAACCCTCCGATTGTCTAAGGGTTAAAGTCCCCGTAGTTCCGGGGCATGAGGGTTATTAGACTATCCTAGTAGAGGTTGGACCTAGTAGGTTTTTAGTCATGCCAGAATCAGTATAAATAGAGAACTGGAGTCTCTATTTATCACACAACTCATACACACTCAATTTTAGCGCATAGTTGAGGAAGGAGAAGACACTGGGGCTAGATAATAAGAAGGATACTGCTGTCGGAGATCACTTATTGTTTTGGGATTTTCTATTTTGGTGTTGATTCTATCTCTGATGAAGTTGTGGGGTTTTCTCCATTTATGGTTTCCCTGAGGAAAAACACTGTGTTCATTGTCTCTTGTGTTTGATTGCTATGCTTGTTATTCTCTCAGTTAAAGATCCTAATAATGCTAGCTTAATGTTGAAAAACTAACACAGATTCCGCTTGATAAAAGAAGGGCTTTGCAACCGCAAAGTATAGAATGTCTATTTATTGGTTATCCTAATGAATCTAAAGGTTTCAAGCTTCTAGATATCAATACCAAATAGATCATCATTGAGAGAAGTGTCAAGTTTGATGAGCCTCTTCAGGAGGGGGAACTAGTGAAGGAGAAAACTGCTGAATTTCCTTCCTATTCTACTGAATATTTGGATGATAAAATTGGGGGTGATGACCCTGATTTCGATCCTCTTATTTCTGATATCAGTGTTCAGTAATAAGCAGATGCTGAATCATAACCTAAAGTTCAAAATCATCTTCCTACATGGGCCCGACAGACACTCTCCTCCGCAGGAGACAACATCGGAAATCTGGATGATTCAAGGGGAACCCGTCTCATTTCCAAAGAGCAGGTATTGCGCTCTCTTGTCTTGATAATTTTCTGTCCAAAAATTGCTATTTGGTGATTATTTTAGATCCAAAATCCTACTATCATGCTTGGAAGGATCCGAGATGGCAAGTTGCCATGGATGAAAGGATGAATTCTCTTCAGAAAAACACTGCTTGGGAGCTAATTTCTCTTCCTCTGGGAAGGAAATTGGTTCAATGCAAGTGGGTGTTTTGGACCAAGGTTTTTGCTGATGGAAGCACCTGAAGATATAAGTAAATTCTGGTAGCAAAAGGTTTCTCTCAGGTCCAAGGAGTGGAATACCATGAGACCTTTGCACCCGTTGCAAAAATGGACTCCATCCGCCTTGTTTTGGCAATTTCAGCATCCAAGCAATGGGAAGTGCATCACATGGATTTAAAGTCATCCTTTATGCATGGAGATATTCATGAGGATATATACATGAAGCATCCTAAGGGATACATCACTGATGCATCTTTGGTTTTCAAGATAAAGAAGTCACTATACGAGTTAAAACAGGCCCCAAGAGAGTGGTATTCCAAGATGGATGCCTTCCTTCTCTCACAAAAATTTCAGAGATGTAGATCAGATCCAAATGTTTATTTACATAAGTATTATGGTCATATAATTATCATTGTTTTATATGTTGATGACTTACTGATCACAGGTAGCATAGTTGCCTCGATTTTAGCCATCAAAACTGCTCTCCACAATGCCTTTGAAATGAGTGATTTGGGGCTTCTAAAACAATTTTTGGGGCTCGAAATTGAGCAAAATTCTGATGGGATTATGGTCACTCAGTCCAAAAACATTTCAGACCTATTAGTAAATTTTAACATGGTTGAATGTAGTCCTACACCTTTCCCTTTCCTTTCAGGTATCAGCCTTGAAGAAGGAAAAAGCACACCTCCCATGGATTGCACTATCTATTGACAACTGATTGGTAGCTTGTTGTACTCGACACATTATCATCCTGATATTTGTTATGCCATGAATGCTGTATCAAGAAACATGCAGCATACTCAAGATCTTCATTGGAAGGCAGCCAAGAGGATCCTTCAGTATATTCAGGGAACCACGACCTACGACATTCACTATGCTGCAGACTCCAAGCTAGAGCTGGTTGGATACACAGATTTTGATTGGGTGGGTGAATCTATTGATTGGAAGTCTACTTATGGATATGTATTCATGTTTGGTGGTGGCCCCATTTTCTGTTCAAGCAAAAAGTAGGCTGCCATAGCACTATCTTCAGCAGAAGCTGAGTATCGAGGAGCGGTGAATGCTTGCATCCAAGCAGTTTGGTTGCAAGGCATTCTTTCAGAGTTTGATCTTGGTAGTACTTTGTCCACTGTCCTCTTTTGTGAAAATCAAAGTTCTATTAAGATATCCACTAATCTAGTTACCAGGAAGAGGACCAAGCATGTAGAGATTCACATGCACTACATCAGGGAGCTAGTGCATGACAAGACCATCATTCTGCAATACTGCCCGAATGATGAGCAAATTGCAGACATATTCACCAAGATATTTTCAGAAAAGAAAGTCACTTACCTCCATTCACTATTGGGGGTGAGTTCATCATGGTTATTCAGACTACTTTTATTTTTCAGCTTGAGGGGGGGTTTTTCCCACTGGGTTTTCCCTCTTTTCCTCACTTAGTTTGTTTTGAGCATTGTTTCAGTTTTAGCAATGTACACGGTGACCTATGGACTTAGTTTCCAAGGACCTAGCATTTTTATGCATTTATGTTTTCTAACTCTTCTTGAGTATAGCTTAAGGGGGGGTGTTGGAGACATTTACCACCATACACACTCTTTTTGGTCAAATTGGCCTAGTTAAACCACTATCCTAAGTATAATTGACAGTACTTGACATCAGTGGAGTATTAATTGACATCATCCAGTCACACCCACGCCTACCTTCAATCAAGGAGGCTAACTTAGCCTTCTCCTACATTCGAGGAGTCTAACTGGAGCACTCTGGGGGTGATTTGAGTGACATTAATGCACCTAATTGCTAACTGGTGGTTACAATAAGTTAAACAGCTTAGTGTAGGCACCTACATTCATTTAATTGATTATTTAATGACTAATTAATGAACTAGAGTCAACAAGGGCGCCTCCACCAACTTTTGATGTTCAGTTCAGCTTCAATTAACCTCATCGGGGTTTATTGAAGTCATTGAAGCGCTAACACTTGATGGTTGGATTTCTATGACATGTGTCTGATCTCTTTCAGTTGAGAATCAATCATTTATTGCACTCTGACTTCAGTTATGGTTTAGGTGAGTCAATTAGGGTTTTGATCAGTGGTTAACTGAGTGTGAACCATGGCTTACAGTCAGTTAAGCTAGACTCACTCATTCAATTCGAATGACCTCCTTAAGGATTCGAATTGCTCATTCATTCATGCCTGTAGCATGCCATTGTAATTGTAATCATTCATTATTTATGTGAATACAGAGATACTACTATTCTTGTAGACCGATTACACCATTTCATGAGTTATTTGTTGATTAATCTTTGATGAGATTGATGATTTGTTCCTAGCTCAATATACAAGATTAATACATAATGGTGTATTAACCAGATCTCATTTACCAGATATTGCCTCACTGCCGGCAGGCCTGTTGAGTACCCCGGTGGGTTTATCTTGGTACCATGCAAGCATATCCCCGCTACCAGTGAGCTTGTTCAGTACCTTGATGGGTTTACTTGCATTTATCGAGCTTCCTATTGTAAGGTTTTTACTTAGCATTGACCCGCTACCAGCAGGCCTGTTTAGTATCCCGGAGGGTTTTCCTTGTATAATGATATTAAAGATATGGAAGTCGATTGGTACTAGAGCATGTTAAATCCTGCTAAACACATAATTAATTTTTTTTCAAAATAAAATTATAATTAATTTCATAATGGCCAGACTCATAAAACATCTCAAAAGAGAATAACTGAAAGTTGTTCTTTAACCTAACAATCCTTCTTCTTTATAAAAGAAAAGTAATGTTCCCCACAAAAAAAAATTCCACTTACTGTCGATTTATCACCAAAATACTCAAGAGACAAGTTTTGATAACAAGTATAGGATGAACTAGTACTCCATAGGGGAAAAATAAGGTTGTGAAAAATATGATAATAAAAGTGGGTCTTATCAAGCAATTGCTAAAAAGGATAAATCGGAAATATACATGTTTGAATAAAGATACTAGAAACTATATGAATCATAGAAAAGTAGTGAAGTATGATATACAAGGGATTTATAAAATTTTTTATCAGTATAAGCTGCAAATTTCAAAAGTACCCCAAAAAAGGTTAAAATACCTAATGAGTATTTTAGCATACTTTCCTTGTCCAAATAATATTTTGTTAGATGCTCATAGAGATAATATACTTGTAATCAAAATGCAAAACCAGTTGTTAGATGATTCAATTTATTCATAAAGACATAAAAGAAAAAGAGTCTTGTGTAAACAACCTATTAGAAATTACTCTTATTTATTCAAAGCAACAAGCACATATTTACATATATACAAGTGATAATAAACCCAAAATATTTTTCAAGGATTGGGAGGAGGAGGAATAGCTTCCCCTTCAACTAATTCCATTTCATTTTGCTGCAAAACATTCTGTATGAAATCCTGTTTAGATGTCGGTTTATGATAAAGCCCAAGTATATGTCCATTTACTACAAAGGAAACTTCTGAGCCATCAATTGTAATAATTTTTACTGATTCATTGTCAAAATATGTAACTACTTCGTATGGACCCATCCAAGATGTATTTAATTTCCCTTTAACATTTTTAAACCATGAATCAAATAGTAGTGCCCAATCTCCAGTATTAAACTGCTTTTGCTTAATAAATTTATCATGCCATGTTTTTTGTTGATTTTGTATTAACATCGTTCTTTGTAGTGCATCTTGTCTAATTTCATCTAAGTCATTAATTTGTAATATTTGTTGTTTATGTGCTTCATCCAAATTCATTCCTAATTGTGCTACCATACAAAAGGTTTTAACTTGAAATTAAATAGGTAAAAGGACTTGTTTTCCATACACTAACTCATAGGGGATATGTCCGGTAGTGTTTCTCCATGTTATCTTATTATCTGCCCAATCCTTATCATGTAAGTGAATGGTATTAATTAAAATGGCTTCTAATACTTTATTAGTTGATTCTACCCAACCATTAGCCTAAGGGTGACAAGGTGAATATTTGCAATGTCAGATGCCATATTTCGTAGTAGGTTCTTTCATTAATTTAGAAGTAAACTGAGTACCTTGATCTGTGACAATTTCTCTAGGTACACCAAACCGGGTGAATATCTCTTCATATATGAATTCTACCACTGATTTCTATGTCGACCTAAATAAAGCTTTATCTTCTACCCATTTGGTGACATAGTCTATACAAACTAAGATATATTTCTTTTTATGAGACATGGGAGAAATTGGTCCTATAAAATCAAGAGCCCATTTCTCAAAAAGTTCAATCATAACTTGGGGTTGTAAAGGCATTTGATCATATGAAATAGGTCTACCCATTCATTGGAAACTATCGCATCCTTTAACATATTTGGCAGCATCCTTAAAAATGCTTGGCCAATAATAACCATAATCTAATACTTTATATGCCGTCCTCTTATCAGAAAAATGTCCTCCACATGGTCCACAATGGCATGCATGGAGGATGTTTGTTATTTCATCCTCCCGCACACATCATCGAATAATAAGATTTGGACCACTAAAGAAGAGATCATTATCAACCCAAGAATCATCAGAACTCTGAACTATGATACGACGCTTCTCATGTGGAGATAAATGGTTTGGTGTTTTCCCAGTTTCTAAATAATTGGAAATATTTGCAAACCAAGGGGTTTGAAAAGATATAGAAAATAGATGTTCATCAGGAAAAGTGTCATCAACTGGTTTAGTACCATCTTCATGTTGAATACAGGAAAGGAAATATGCTACGAGATTTTCTTTACCAGGTCAGTCAATGACAGTAATGTTAAATTCTTGCAATAAAAGAAGCCACCGGGTCACTCTACCATTGGTAATTGGTTTATTCATTAGAAATATAATGGTGGAGTGATTGGTATGCGCAAAAACTTCATAACCTGTGATATAATGATGAAATTGATTAATAGAATAAATTACTACCAAAAATTCTTTTTCAATAACAGTATAATTTAATTCAGCAGGGGTCAATTTTTTGCTAATAAAATAGATGGCATAAGGTGCTTGTACTTTTTTTTGATCAAGGAATACTCCTATGTCCATATCATAAGCATCGGTGGATATGTAAAAAGGAAGGGACCGATCGGGGCCCCTAAGTATTGGTGCCACCGATAGTCTAGCTTTTAGGATTTCAAAATCATTTTGACAAGATTATGTCCATTGGAATTCTGAGTCCTTTGTAAGTAACTTAAACATTGGTGTAGTTATTTTAGTAAAATTTTCAATAAAATGACAGTAATAGCCTACATGACAAAGAAATCTTCTTACCCCTTTATGAGTTTTGGGAGAGGGAAGGACAACAATTACTTTGATCTTCGCAGAGTTTACCTTGATTCCTTGGGAAGAAACATGGTGTGCCAAAAATATACCCCCTGTCAGTAACATTTTACATTTTTCGTGACTAAGGGATAAATTTGTTTCTTGACATCATATCAAGACCTTCTTCAGGTTGTCAATGGATTCTTAAAAAGTATTACCATAGGCCATAAATTCATCCATGTATACCTCCACACAATCATGTATAAGATCGAAAAATATTCCTAAGACTACTTGTTGGAAAGTGGCAAGTGCATTACATACGCCAAATGGCAAAACTCAATAAGCATATGTTCCCCAAGGGCATGTAAAAGTAGTTTTGTCTTGATCTTCAGGTGCTATTAAAATCTGGTTGTAACCACTATACCCATCAAGAAAGGAAAAATATTGTTTACCTGACATAGTATCTAATACTTGATCGATAAAGGGTAAAGGAAAGTAGTCTTTAAGTGTAGCTTTGTTTAGCTCTCTAAAATCAACATAAATACGCCATTTGCCTATGAATTTATTTGGGACTACTACTAAAGGAGATACCCATTCACTATCGTAGATAGGATAGATGAAACTAGCACGACAGAATTTCAACCCAAAATTCGACACCTTGCATGTCTGAAATTCAACAGTTCTCTGTCGCATTTTCGACACATACACTTTTTTTTTTCCATCGGTGGCGTAACGTCGAATCTTCGACATACTACCAATGTGGATCGAAGATCCGACACACCATTGTGTCGCATATTCGACCGTTTTACCTTCCAAAGTGCCAATAAAAAATTGCATAAACCGTCGGAAATCCGACGCCCTCCAACCCTTGAAGCGTCAGCCTTTCGACGGAAAGAAGTGTCGGAGGAGTGGTGGCGCCGTCGGTATTTTTATCCAGATAGTGTCAAAAATATGATGCCATCCAACACTTGAAGTGTCATCCATCCGACACTTGAAGAGTCGACCTTATATTCGATGCAGACTGACACTTAAAGTGTCAGTCTTCAGATGGTATGAAGCATCGGAGTCATGATGCTGTCGTTAGATGGTTTCATCGAAGCATCGAAAGAATGTCGAAAAAGCGACACCTGTTGGTGGATTTAAAAAAAAAACCGAAAGATTTCACTTAGTTATAGCGATTTGATAACAAGTGTGGTCTGGGGAGTTGGTGGCTTACAGAGGAACTCCCTCTAGCAAAGCATTCAACCTTCCCCTAGGCTAAAATTTTGTACATTAAAGCAAGATCCTCCCAGGCACAACAATGATTTTGCATATGCTCCCTCAAGACAATGATTTGTCATGCATGTGGGCTCGAGATTTGGTGATTTGAGCAGTAATTTCCTTCCCCAGCAAAGTATATTGTCCTTCCAAACTAAATCATTGAGCTTCCAATGCACACACATCATCATGCACAACAATTTTCTTCTACTAAGCTCACATAACGATTTAACTCTAGATGGCAAATCCAGATTGGATGTTCATTGATGTTTTTACTTGTCTTTGCTTCCAAAAGGAATTGTTGTGTGTGTTGATTTCTATCTTCTATCAAAGACAAAAATTTACCTTCCTAAAGCTAAATCACTATGTATCCTTGCTCAAATTCCTTTCAAAGACATCGATTCCCTCTGCAATTACTTAGACAACAAAATAGTGACAAGTGCATCCCTAGGAGAGGCTAGAAATTACTAGTCCTAGAATGCCGGTTATCAATATTTTACCCACACATGGTTTCAGCCTAGAATATGACCACTGAAGGAAAATTGTTTGGACCAGACGTTGGTGAGTTGACAAGCAACTCAGATGATCGAGCAGAGGTTAATATGTGGAGTGTGTCAAAGGGCTCAAAGAGAGAGTATTTACATTCAAAATTGTCAGACATTTTGGGAGATTAGTTTGAGAATACAGGCAAGAAGAATCAACAAGTTTCTGAATAGTCAGTGATGGCACACTTGAGTCCTCGCAGGACTAGTCAAATGTATATTTTTATTTATTCCATGGGAATATCAAATATAGTGATTTTAAAACACATCTCAGAGAACAAATAAATCATGGATCTGATATAAATCTAATTCAATAAACAAATCCTTTTACCTTTTAGTATAAATATGATTCATGAGTCCTAACTAAAGAATTAAAAGACACTTATGGGAAATTGACCTCAACTTGACAGATGTTAGAATTGACCCTGACTGAACTATCTTAAATGTTGTTTCATATAAAACCCCAAAAAAAGTAAAAACAATACTAAGTTTAAACTTGCAATACCTTACTCTCATGTAGAAGGTGTTCATGATGTCCTTGTCCAAGGTTTCAAGAAGACTAATAGCTTGTATAACCATGTTATCCACTCTATTGACATTGAATTTCACATTGGCTCTGCTGTAGCTGTGCCCAAGACCCAATTGAGCCTTCTCCAAGTCTATGTGATTCAATTACAGAGCTCTGTCTACTCATTTTTTCATGATTCCTCAATGTCAAAACTAAATATCCATTCAATTGATGTTGTGATCCATTTTTCTCCAAACCAAGCTAGGATTACTACATATCAACACTATGTACATCCATCAATTACAGTTACCTAGGATATGTATGAATAGAATTAGTCAAGCACATGCAAAAATATTATAAATGGACAAATAGAAGAAAAAAATGTGGTTTAGACATTCCTTAATCTCTATACTCAGATTTATAATACGATCACACTTTGTCTCTTAGGAGACAAGTCACTAACGAAACAATGGACATACCTGAGAGAGAGAGAGATAGGTATTTGTAGGGCAGAGTGAGACAAATACAGACCACAAGGTCACGGATCAATACTGTCAACCTCAAAACATATATAAAAAACAAAAAAATCTATTTACATTTGCAGCAGCTGTTGACCCAACAACTCTCCACCCACAAAACTCAAAATCCCTAATCGAGGTTCTACACCTAGCTTGATGAGATTCAAACCAGATTCAGTTAATTTTTTTAGGCCTTTCTGGCCACAAACAACTGCACCTAATTGGACTAAATTTTTAACAGCTACACTTATTGCCTCATGGAATGGGGCTTGAGGTCCAAACTCCACTCAGCGACATCCATCCACAGTATCTATAGTGACTGAAGAAGCACCTTATCCTACTGGCCTGCAAGCAACAAATACATCAGAGACAACAATTTAACTTCCCAAAGCTAAATCACTATGTATCCTTGCTCAACTACCTTTCAAAGACAGCAGTTCCCTCTATCGTTACTTAGACAACAAAATAGTGACAAGTGGATCCCTGGGAGAGGATGGCAATGCAGGAAAAACATTGATCTCCCTTATAACCCAATTTACCGAAATTTATCATGCATTTCCCTTTGTAATTTATTATATAGGCTTTCCATTTTTATGCTTTGTATTGCTGTTGTGTTTTCTACAAGCTGGGAGCATGAGTTTATAGCATCCAATCCTTTTGCAACTAGTGAAACCCTTTATTTTCCTGGAGAAATGGCAACAGAGCTTTTATGAAATATTTATTTATAAGAAGACCAATGATCAGTGGGTAAATTCCTTTGATGCAGTGAATGGAGTCTATGAAGGCTTTGGCTATTAAAACAAATAGATATTGAAGTCGAGATATATCACGGTCTAATAATAAAGTATTTTCCGGAAGAAGAGAAACTCTATGAGGCTTCACAATTGCTTTTTACTACAAGCGAACATAATTTTCTATTATAACCAGCATCGGTGGCTAAGTATTAAGCACAACGATTACCATCTAAATACTTTGTATTAGCTAATATGCATGGGGCAAGGAATGCCTTATTGTCTATGACTTCATACAAAGAGGAAATATTTAAGAGGGCCTTCATATAGAAGAGCATAAACCAATGATTCCATATAAATTCTGGTTTACAATGGCTGTGGAGTTGCAGGAGCATTAGATTGGCCCACTTTTGACAAGCAAAATGAAGCCCATGAAAAAGTTGATCACAAAAATAAATTGTATGTTTTTTCAAAGTTTTTGCTTAAAAATCCTACTCTAGCTTTGTTAATGCATTCTAATGATATAGGCTTGCCTATGGATTCACAGGGGAAACTTATCAAATATATTACTATTTCTTCTTTGGATTTATGGTAAAATGATGGGTGAATTCTAGGGTTTCATGCACATGCAATGTTGATGCTAGAATTGTTGGAAGAACACAAATACAAGGAGGATCTAGGGTTTTCTTGGTTGCTCCATTGGTAAAGTTTGGTGAAATTATGCTTCTATGGATTGAATGGTGGTTGTAATGCTGCGTTTTCTCTGAATTAGGGATTTTTATGAGCTTTTGTCAACTTTTACATGTTATAAAACATCCTCTTGAAGGATTTTTCTCTAGTTTGTCCTTAGATCTCTGAATTTTTCCCTAATTAGGATCCTCCAACAAAACCTATAGGTAAATATAGTAGTATTTCATCTGTAAATATACGCATTTGCGTGATTAGTGTAGTGCTAGATTAGATCTAGGTTTTTATAAACTAGAAAACCTTAGAAATTTATAAAATTCAATAATCCAAAAATAACAACAATTTTCAAATTATAAGCCACCCTCAAATTTTGGTCTTCCTATTTAGCCCTAGATCCTCTAGTGCGTCACCTATCTTCTTGTCTAGATCCACGAACTTGAGAAGAAACCTAAAAATACCAGTCAAAAGTCAGAGTTAGGGTTTCATACTTGACAAGTTTCAGCGGTTGGGATAATTTGGCTTTGATAAAAGGTTACTTTATTCCTTACAATGACCCCATTTAATTGTTTAGTAGGGAAATTTAGGGACTCTTTCATTACTGATAAGTGTTACTATCATTTCTAGCCCTAAAACCTATCAAAAAGACCTGCAAAATAAACCAAGTTAGGGTCATATTTGAGTTATGGGGAAATCTCAACAATATAATTGAATTCTTCCTTCCAAAAGCATTCTTTTTAGGCTAAGGAGTACTTGTATAAACCCTTAAAAGGACGGTTAACTCAGCTGGTAATTCATGTTGATATACCAATGTGTACAATGGGGTGAAAATTTACAATGGAAACTGAAAATACCAATGTGTACCATGCCCAATTGACAACCTATAGGGATAAGCACAATTATAAACATAGGTTTACCACTGCACAATCAACCATTAAAGTTGAACAAGATATGAGATTAATAAACAAATTACAAAATTACTGGAGAAAGATAAACTGGGGCAGATAACAATATACTCATGCAGAATAATAGGGAAACAACGCTTTAGATACCATTTTCCTCACAAGTCTATCTATCTTTTTCTGTCTTTTGACCTTTCATATTCCCATCAAACTCAAATGCCTATCAAATTTCTTGTAATGAAATGCCTACATTTGATTTTGTTGTCCTAGCTATATGGTATTGCTAAAGTACTACCAAGGGGCCAGTTATCACGATAAATCAAAATATTTAAGGTAATTGTTTAGATCAGATATAACAAAGTTCGCCTCTATGTATGGTAATCATCATCAACAACTAAATGTATGTGTGTGCACATGCATAAATACCCAATACACAGCTCAATCAAACAAAAGAAAACATATTTATACCTTGATTTCTGGATCTTCACACTGTCTTCTTATGCTTTACCTTTCAAAACATCATTCAACATACTTCATTTTTTTCCTATTGCAATAGTTTCATATTAGGACCCATCAAATATATTTATGTTTGTTTATGAAAATAACAAAACCAATCTAAATAAATACAATTCTATTACAATGTAAATTACAATACTATTCAACTATTCAAGTAAATTAATTGTTAAGAATATATCACGTGATAAAACATGGATAACCAAAAATGCTATGTATATAAGGCCATCGATCTAATCAAAACTCCATTTCTTGCCTCTTAAATATGGAAATTGTTCTCAACCCTATCTGTAACAAGTTCCAATGGAGGAGTCAAATAGCAATAGTGAAAATTACACAGTAAAAATATAGAAATAGATGTTTTTTAATGTATTCTTCCTTACCATTCATTGAGATCCTCTCTGTTTCAAGAATAATTTAATATTCTCTACTAAACATGACCAACCACGTGAAGGTGGAATCTCTTATGGCCCCTCTTCCCCCTCACATCACTCTCAACTCCCCAAACCCAATTCCTATACTTGCAAATAACAATTTATTTCACTATTTCATAATGCAAATAACAATGCATCTACAATGCAAATTATTTCACTCAATAGTTGAAAAATGCTTTCATTAAATCATTCTTTAAAAAATTCATGAAACCATTCAATCATTCAACAGTTGAAAAAACCATTCATTAACTCATTTATTAAAACATGAATTTAGTCAATGGCAGAAAAAAAATTTCAGTAAACAATTCAGTAAAGCATTCATTCAAACATTCATTCATGAAACAGAGGAAAAAAGCATTAATTTTTTTTTTATAAATAAGAACTACTCAAAATTTGTTTAGTCACTTCCTTTTTACTTTTCTTCTCTTTAAATATTTAGTTAGAGTCACATCTTCGGGAATCTGATCATCGGTATCCCTACTAGTCTACCCGCAAGGTTGATCTTCAGGCGAGGGGCGATGAATTTTTGTAATAATGTCAAAATATTTCATTAATATATTTATATTTTGATAAATATGAGTAATTCATTTAAAAAACATTACTAATGTGTGTTTTTACCTGCCATGTGCACATCAACATGTTCAACATTATCTCGTACTAGCCCAACCTGTTCCGTGTTATGATCTGCAGCTACATGCTCTATAGCTGAATTGTGTAGAATTAGAATTAATGTTCATTATCTGCAATGGTCTATAAAAAATAGTAGCACATTAATAAATTCATTACCAGGATGAGAAGCATGATATTCGTATGGTTGGTTTTGTACTACATCCTCGACATGAACATGATCATTACTTTGCTGCACAAAAAGGAATAAATAATTTATGTTAGTTTATTTATAAGGAACAAATTGCATGAGCATTAATAAATTATCATTAAACTATACAGTTTTCACATACATGGGCACCAGATGGATCACTAGAAGATCGTGCAATATTCACAGACAAGCTTCTTCGGTGTTCAACAACGGTGTCAAAGTCATGTTCGAAGCCAAGCTTCATGTAATTCGCACTGGCCAATTTTTTGAACCGGTCGGCCTTCATATTTGCATGATGTCATTAATTTTAAAGCCTTTTGTTAGAACCAAAAAAAAAAATAATCTATATGATATTTGGATGCGGATTCGGGTTTTGTGATACTTACATATCAGGCCGCGAAGTTAGAGTAACCACCAGGCCCAAGCTTGTGTTGGCCAATTTTTTCAATTCTTTCCTTTGTGGCCTTAGATGTGTCTAAGAGCCTAATTAAGTTTTTAAATACATTAGTCGATGTACCAAAATTGATATAAAAACTAGTAATAATAAGGCTTACCACTACATTTTGGAATGTATTGCATACCTCCCTATTCCACCTGGTGGTATCTTTCCCGATTTTCCCAGGCCCTTCTCTTTTCCATCTTCCACTAGGGATTTCCACTCCATAGATGGAATCATTGGAGGGTGCTCATACCTAGGGTTCTTTTCTAGGTGAACCCTATATTGGTCTCGAACAATATTTAAATGTTTTCCAGCCTTCTGTAGTACCTTCGATGTATCAAAGGTATCTTTTCCGAACAGACTAACCATGCAATTAGTCAGATCATCCTTTAAAGCTTTTGGCTGCTTGTTCCACATTGTGCAGATGGTGGGCCCAAAGATATCCAATGCCAAATCATTCATGTGTTTATAAAATATATAATTTCCTGTAAAACATTATTTCCATCATTAGTCAACATTAGAAAATATTATTGGTATATTAGACACACATTATAAAAAATAAATTGAACAATCTATAATGACCTGGAATCCTCTCTATCTTTATTGGAACCAGTTCTTCATTCACAAAAAATGTACACTTTATTGAACCAGTGATAGTCACACGAGAAGATCTAGGAAATGCTTCCACATCTCTATCTAGCCCTACATCCACCCCTTCTTCTGCAACATCTATTGTGGGTGGGGCAACATCAGCTGCACCCTCCGCTACCCTCGGCGGTGTCATAGAGCATGTTGCCGATTGTTCAGTGGACAATATGGGAGCAGTATGTGGTGTAAGTGGAGTGGTTTGGTCACTGGGACCAACATTTCCTTGAACACCACTGATAATCTCCATAGCGCACTATAAATTAAGCCCATTGTATTATAAGTTCAACAGCATATAAAAATCAAATATTATAAAGCTTTTATAAATGAATTTACATTTTTATTCGATAACTTACATCCACTTGTTTACGTTGCTGTAACAACAATTGAATCCTTTGTTTAAGCCCTTCTGTTAGTGAAGCTGCCAATGTCAGATGAATCATTTCCTCATTTTGACACTAGCCATCAAGTGCAAGTAAAGTTAGTGCTGATATTCTATTGAACCAATTAATGATGGCTGTGGAGTCACCATGAATGTGCAGAGTGGGAAGGACCATGGATTTAGCACAATAAAGGAGAGTCCATAAAGCAAGTAGTTCAAATATGGTGTTTGTACTCATACCAACACCCAATTTGAAGCAAAAATAGTGGTCCTGGGTGATCAAAAGATGAACACCTATACCTCCAATTTGATTGGCTGAAGCCCCATCAAAGAAGATGTAGGTACAATTATCGAAATAGTTTATTTAGTCAAACTTATTACCTTTCTTTTTTGTGTTGATTTAGCCACTTTCAATTCGCTAACTCTAAAATAGATAATAAGTGTTGGCTAATAATGGTGATGATTCCTAGTATTATGTTTCATTAGGTTGCAACATGGAAAACTTGTGAAACAAAATACCAAGAATCATCACCATTGCTTAGCTGAAGACTTGTTATCTTTTGTGAGATATAGTTCATGTGGACAGAGTTCTTGAACTCTGTCGTCATGGACAATTTTGTTTGATGATGATATTAACAGGTATATTGTAGAAAAAAAATTTAATATTTTGAAAAAATAGTTATTGTAAGTGGATTACTTCATTCAATCACTTAATGAAAATATCCGACATAGTCCAAGCTCTCACGGTGTTTAGAGCTTGGGAATTAATGGGTTAGGTTCAAGTTGCTTTCTAATATAAGGTTTCTATAATAAAATACCTTAAAGAAGAAATCCATAACATTTGGTAGAATTCTGGAAAACCCCTTTTGTCGCTACAATTTGGAAAATACTGGGTTAGGTTTGAGTTTATTTCTAAGATTGACAAAATAAAAGTTGCATGCAAAACAATTGTCGTGCCAAAAGGGCCTATAATATAGTTGTTTTGGAGAATAAATAGGAAGAATACTGTCAGTGAGAGAAGGTACACATACCAATAATAATAATGTTGATATTACATCGAGATAGGTGAGGCATGCAAGCAATGCATGTAGCAGAAGATGTAGGTACAATTATCAAAATAGTTTATTTAGTCAAACTTATTACCTTTCTTTTTTGCGTTGACTTAGGCACTTTCAATTCACTAAATCTAAAATAGCTAATAAGTGTTGGCTAATAATGGGGATGACTCATGGTATTATGTTTCATGGGGTTGCAACATTGCAAACTTGTGAGGCATAATACCACGAGTCATCATCGTTGCTTGGCTAAACACTTGTTATCTTTTGTGAGATATAGTTCATGTGGACAGAGTTCTTAAACTCTGTCCTCATGCAAAAAAAAAATTTGACGATGATATTAACAGGTATGTAGAAAAAAAATTAATATTTTATAATGATCTTCAATGATCTAGGGGTTAGGTTCTAGTTTCTTGCTTATAACAAAACATGGCTTGGAAATCTTGCTCGGGGTAGTGACCGATTTTCATCCTTCTCCCACAGACCAAGCATACATGTGAGAAAAAAAACTCCAACTATCGTGGCTATGGTGGAACTTGAATCCTTATCTAAACCTCCTTCACACAACAGGATTTGAACCCAAAATTCGATGTCATCCGACTTTTCACACGGATGTGTTGGACAACAATCACTGAAAAGAATGCCAATAAAAAAATATTTATATCACCGTCGAATATCCGACACAAAGCCATCGAAATAGATACAGCTATGTTCATCATCAGCAGACAGATGACAATTGATCATCTTCATAGGAATACTGGACAAACCTTCAAAGGTAACACCTATAATCTAGGAATCTTGTCTACATCCACATCACTAACCTTCAACAGACTGAGAATTCAAGTCTAATACTGAAGTAGCTAATCCAAAGAAGCAATAAACAAGAGAGATCAGTAATATGAGGGGATCATCCACCTCAATCATCCAAAGGATGTCAATAGCAATAGCACATAAAAGACTCAAGTGCTAAGGGCTAGAAAAACTGGAAAGTGCCCTGATCAGTACATTCACCATCAGCGAATTCAGTAAACTAAAAATGGCCTGAGGCCAAGGTTAATGCTTTTTTGAATAAGCTATCAGCCTTAGTATTATGTTCTTTGAATATGTGAACTAGTTTTAGCTGGATGAAGTAAGGTTAACATGATAGAGCTGAAGTTGTTCCCTGATAGTGATCAAGTAACTAGAAAGTATTGGATGAATACACTAGAAAATATGTGGAATAAACCTCAACACATCCCTAAACTAAGACTGTCATTGAGAGAAGGTACACATACCAATAATAATAATGTTGATAGTACGTCGAGATAGGTGAGGCACGCAAGCAATGCATGTAGCGGAAGATGTAGGTACAATAATCAAAATAGTTTATTTAGTCAAACTTATTACCTTTCTTTTTTGCGTTGACTTAGCCACTTTCAATTCACTAACTCTAAAATAGCTAATAAATGTTGGCTAATAATGGCAACAACTCTTGGTATTATGTTTCATGGGGTTGAAACATTGCAAACTTGTGAGGCATAATACCACGAGTCGTCACTGTTGCTTGGCTGAACACGTGTTATGTTTTGTGAGATATAGTTCACGTGGACAGAGTTATTGAACTCTATCCTCATGGAAAGTTGCTTTCTAATATAAGGTTTCTATAATAAAACACTTTAAAGAAGAAATTCATAACATTTGGCAGAATTTTGGCAAACCCCTGTTGTTGCTACAATTTGGAAAATACTGGGTTAGGTTCGAGTTTCTTTCTAACCTAGGGATTTTATAATGATCTTCAATGATCTTCTTTAAACCTCCCTTAAGCATCGCATTTGGGTAGATTCAACTTAATAGCTTATTTGTGAACTGATTGCTGAGATAACTCACATAAAAACAATCAAACCAATTTTAATGTGAACCAAAATGTGATGGGTTCGTCCACTAATTGTAATGCTCAGACTGGCCAGACTTTAGAATCCATATCAGCCAATATGGGTCAAATGTGGGTTAGTTGAAACTGTCAAATTGGGTTTGTCATTAGCTAATCAATGTAAATGCATGCATTAGCATTAGCATATACAATGCCTTTCCCTCATATTGGTAATCCATGTGTTTCCCCTATCCAGTTTGGAATACACAGCAAACATCACAGAGACGTTATGAGGCTTTGCTACTGATCTATGGCTTGGAGCCGGATGTGAGCAAATTGATCGATCCGTGTTCTAAGACATCACTCATTAACTAACTCTTCTAAGGCTAGAAGTCTAGGCTCCAGTTCCGCATGTTAAGGAATGAAATGACCATTTGGGGTGCTTATGGAAAACCCCAACCCTGGTTATTGGGGAACGGGTTTATGAGTTTGAGGTGCCATAATAGCTTGCCAAAGTGAGCGGTTGATGGTATCAAATTATATAGCATAGGGTCTCCTCCCCCTTAAGGCAAGTCAATATTGGACTTTCAATTTTTGAGATCGACATAAAGGAGAAAACATCACAGCACACACAAAAAACCCTTGTCACCCAAAAACCCTTGTCACATGACGCCCAAAAACCCTTGTCACAACATGCCCAAAAAAAGGAGGTCATGATGCTTACCCATTGAGGCATGAGCTCCAAATCCAAACCGTGAACTCCAAAACGTGAACCATGTGCTCCAAATTTGTATCGTCAGCTCTAATTCTCAACCGTCAGCTCCAATTATCAACCGTGAGCTCCAATTCTCAACCCTCAGCTCCAATGATCAACCGTGAGCTCCAATTCTGAACCCTGTGCTCCACCGGACCTACTCCCAAAATCAAAAAAATCTCCAAATTGAACTGAACTGTCCAAAACCAGTCGTGACAATGTCCAAATACACTATTCATTTTTTATTATATATTATTATATATTATATGTATTTTATTTTTATTATATATTATTTTATATTATATGTATTTTATTTTTATTATATGTTATTTTATATTATATAAATTGCCATAATAGTATTTTTTCATTAGGCATAGTATTTTTAACTTAGCTATATGTATTTTTTAATATATGTATTTTTAACTTAGGAATAGTATTTTTTATTATAATATGATGATGATGATGGCGATCTCACCTAATCCCTACAATGAAACTCCTGAAGATGAAGATGATGATGGCGACCTCAAGTAATCCCTACAATCTCACCGAATCATTATCGTTATGTTGATCATCATCATCATCATCATCATGATCATTATCATCATCATCGTCATCATTATTGTCGTCGTCTTCAACATCGTGGTCTTCATTATCATGACCCTCATCATCATCATCATCGTCGTCGTCGTCTTCATCATCATGATGAACGTAATGGTGATGATGATGATGATGGCAATGATCACCATCATCACCATCATCATCATCATCGTCATCATTATCTTCATTATTAGGACCCTCATCATCATCATCATCATCATCATCATCAATGTCATTGTCATCATCATCGCCATCTTCATCATCATCATCATCATGACCCTCATCATTATCATCGTCATCACCACCATCATCGTCATCCTCATGATGATGATGGTGATGGTGATGATGACTGTGATGATGATGATGATGATGATGGCAATTTTGATGATCACCATCATCTTCATCAACGTCGTCATCATCATAAGTAAAACTTAGTTTACTTCAAATATTAATTTTCCAAAAAAATGCATAATACTTGCAAACCTAATTTCAATCAAAAAGTGATGAGAAGGAAATTGTTTGATATAGCCAATAAAATGAAAGGAATTTTTTGTATCCTTGAAATACTTCTTATATCTAATAGATTCCTCGACTTCTAGAACTATGGGTCCCAACTATATGTTCAATAGAGATATGCAAACCTAAGAGGAAGAAATACATCCTAACTTGAATAAAGAACCTTCACATTAATGAGGGAAGAACCATATACATAACGGCACATCCCAATCTTGGATAAATGAAAATATAGCTTTGAAGGATGATTGAAAAGTTGAGCATGTGAGCATGGTGATGATGATGATGATGATGATGATGTTGATGATGATGATTATGATTACAATGTTCATGTCAATGTTGTTGATGATGATGATGATGTTGATGAGGACGATGATGATGAGGATGTTGATGATGATGACGATAATGATGAGGATGTTGATGATGCTGATGATGATTATGATGTTGATGTCGACGATGAAAATGATGATGATGATGATTATGATGGCGATGATGATGATGATGATGACGATGATGATGAGGATGTTGTTGATGATGATGATGATTATGATGTTGATGTCGATGATGAAAATGATGATGATGACGATGATGATGATGATGATGATGATGACGACGACGATGACGATGATGATGACGACGACGATGACGACGACGATGATAACGATGACGACGACGACAATGATGATGATGACAATGATGAAGATTATGATGTTGATGTCAACGATGACAATGATGATGATGATGATTATCATCATCATGAGGATGACGATGATAATGATGATGATGATGATGTTGATGATGATGGTGATGATTATGATGTTGATGAAGATGATGACAATGATGATGTCGACGATGACAATGATGATGATGATGATGTTGATGATTATGATGCTAATGAAGACGATGATTATGATTAGACGATGAACATGATTATGATGATGATGATGATCTTGATGACGATGATGATGATTATCATCATCATGAGGATGAGGATGATGATGATGACGATGATGATGAAGATGATGATGATGTTGATTGTGATGACGATGATGGTGATGACGATGATGATGAAGATGATGATGATGGTGATGATGATGATGATGACGATGATCATGAGGATAACGATGTTGATGATGATGATGATGATGATGATGAAGATGATGCACATATTGATGATGATCATGAAGACAATGATGAAGATGATGAAGACCATGATGATGATGATGACAATGAAGGCCATGATGATGAAGATGTCGATGAGGATGATGATGATTATGATGTTGATGTCGATGATGAAAATGATGATGATGATGATGATGATGATGACGATGATGATTATGATGATGATGATGACAATGATGAAGATTATGATGTTGATGTCGACGACGACAATGATGATGATGATGATTATCATCATCATGAGGATGATGATGATAATGATGACAATGATGATGAAGATGATGATGATGATGTTGATGATGATGGTGATGATTATGATGTTGATGAAGATGATGACAATGATGATGTCGACGATGAAAATGATGATGATGATTATGATGCTAATGAAGATGATGATTATGATTAGAGGATGATCATGATCACGATGATGATGATGATGACGATGATGATGAAGATGATGAAGATGATGATGATGTTGATCGTGATGACAATGATTATGATGACGACGATGATGAAGATGATGATGATGATGATGTGTGATGATGACGATGACGATGATGAAGATGATGATGTGTGATGATGACGATGATGACGATGAAGATGATGATGTGTGATGATGATGACGATGATGATGAAGACCACGACGACGATGATGATGATGTCGATGATGAAAATGATGATGATGATGATGATGACGACAATGATGATGACGACGATGATGATGATGATGATGAAGATGATGGTGACGGTGATGATGTTAGTAACTCTTTTTTTAAAAATAATATAAAATAATAGTTCTAATTAAATATTTACCTTTCAATATATTTCATCGTATTCTTCATCCATGTTAGTGTCTTCTTCATCCATGTCATCATCTGTATCATTAGATACATAGTCAACATTGTAAGGATTGGCCATATCATCATTGTCATCATCATCAGTTATGCTCATTGTGTCATCATTGAAATAATCTTCATCAGCATTGTCTGCTACATCATCTGATTCAACTATTCCTTGGACATATTTTGTTGGATCATCATCGTCAGCTAACTCAAGTTGATCATGCTCTTCATCATCATATTCTTCTTCCAGAGAACCCTCTTCATTACCATCATCTAGATTATACTTTATCGGCCTTCCCCTTGAATTGTGTCTCACAACAAATGACCAGCCCTCTTTACCTGGAACCTCTGAGTAAAATACTTGTTCACGTTGGCTTGGAAGAACATAGGGCTCTGTTCCTGGCTCAAACAACGTTGTGTTTACCATGGTAAATCCATTATCATGTTCAATAATAGTTATATCGGGATCACATTGATTCAATCATAAACTGTACCATTTGACAACAAATAGAACTACCTTAAAGGATTTAAAGTCACACTATATAATGTCTTCCAAATACCCATAGTATCGATTTTCTAAGACTTCTGGATGTCTGTCAGTTCTAGATGAAACATTGGTAACCTCAAAGACAACCGAAACCCCAGAATCTGATGTTTTCCTTGTTTCATCCATTTTTTTGATCTGATATCTACCTCCATTTTAGACCATATCCTTATGGTGTTTTACCTACAATAAGCAATACATGAAAAGATTACACAACCATTCAGTGCTTATGCAACAATACATGGAAAATAAGAACATGTGCGACAATAAGTAATTTGAAAAATAAAAGATTTAGAGGGATATTTGATTAATTATATACTTTCCATTTTATCTTTTACACCATATGCCAAATCGATTTCCCTTTCTATTATATTGTTATCTCCATTGCGTTGTGTTTCTTTTACCAATGAAGCCACACCTTCCCATGATATTCCATGACGCGATTATGAGCATCGTTCAATCCATAAATTCATCCATTGAATATTGTTTTCGATGTATAAATGAATTACATCCCATTCTCAACCAATTGTTTAATGACAATAACCATTAAAATGAAAGAAAGGTGTAAATATCCTGAGCAAAGACGTATATGCTCTTAATTGAAGCAATTATGACTAGAAAATACAATTAGAATATGAAGGATATAATAAAAATCCACTAGCTAATAGTTACCTTTCAGCTTCCTCAATCTACCTTTCCCCTTTAGTTGCTCCCCTTCAAATTTGTTATTGGAGTCCGGATCACAAATGCGATGTAAATTGAGCTTTGACACTAAAATAAGAAGATATTCACTAGCATACAACATGTTTTGGTATACCGTATATCCTTCCATCATAGAACCCTCTGCATGTGCTCGTTGTCTCACCAAACCCTTCATAAATTTCAAGTGCCTCTCAACCATCCACATGGACCTTGAGTGTACAGGTCCACACAACTCAATCTCCTCAACTTGGTGTATGAGGTAGTGTTCCTGTGCATTGAAAAATGCCGATGGTAGATTCTTCTGCATTTCACACATGAGACGAGGAATTTCTCTCCTCCAATACTTTATATCATCTTTATGGATTTCTTTAGATGTCAACCATCTACAAGTGATGCAAACCAATAATGATATTTAACAAAAATAAACATTAAATTACAATATATGCTGAAATAGTGCACAAAAAAAACAAATATAAATTACTATACGGAGAATTAAAGAAACACTAAGCACATGCAAGTAATCGCTAGTTACCTCATGTATTTACCAAGATTATATATAACTTGTTTGACATTGTTGTTGAAGTTGTCCGGGAGAGAGAGAGGTAGAACATACTGTATCAATATACAAACCACGCCATTTATAAAACAAAGAGTATACAAACAAGACAAAAATATATGGACATAACAATAATAATTACCTTGATGAAGACATGCCAATCATGTGTTTTGACCCCTGCAAAATCACCTTTTTTAGTTATGATATTCTTCAAGTTTGCACAAAAACCGGTGGGAAATTTAATTTCCCGCATTACATCTTTGACAACATTGCTTTGTTGCTCCGTAAACATCCTTGGAATTGAGTTTATATTAACTTGTTCTCTGTTGGTATGAAATTCGATGACGTCTTTCATTGCATGGTTGCTTTCTTGAATGTCTTTGCACACTTTCACAACTTTATCATTCTCCCTCCTTAGCTCTAGTAGTCTCCATAATGTTTTAGTAACATTATTTCCAATATGCATTGTATCAAACAAATTGTTAGTTTTTCAACATTAAGCTAGCATTATTAGGATCTTTAACTGAGAGAATAACAAGCACAACAATCAAACACAAGAGACAATGAACATAGTGTTTTTCCTCAGGGAAACCATAAAGGAGAAAACCTCGCAACTTCCTCAGAGATAGAATTAGCACCAAAATAGAAAATGCCAAAACAGTAAGTGACCTCTCGATAGCAGTAACCTTCTTCTTGTCTAGCCCAAGTGTCTTCTCCTTCCTCAACTATGCGCTACACTTGAGTGTGTATGAGTTGTGTACTAAATAGAGACTCCAGATCTCTATTTATACTAATTCTGGCATGACTAAAACCCTACTAGGGCCGACCTCTACTAGGAGAGTCTAATAACCCTAGTGCCCCGGAACTGCGGGGAATTTAACCCTTAGACAATCAGAGGGTTACCCACTATGACTTGACATGAATTGTTTACATTATATATCCTCTCGATCGGAACATCGTGGCATGACAACATGAATCAATTACATAATAGAAACATCTCAAAATAAACATCGGATTACAATACATAAGATACATAGATGAATACATCCCGAAGTTACAAATACATCAACACTCCCTCTTAACTAGGAAGGTATTCTTTCGACACAATTTTCAGCACTGGTCTTCTGTAGAAATACTAGATCAATGCTATATGCAATGATACTAAAAAGAAGCACAGGAAATAGATCTTGCTACTAATAATTCTCACAAGCATACACAGGAAAAATAGAGAGAAGAAAAGAGATTAAATCACATGAATGAAGAGATGAATATTGGTGTGTATCCTTCCATTGAATAATGATTAATTATTTTATCCAAGTTTTGAGTGGGTTTAATATATTCCAACACCCCCCTATAAGTCTGACTTTATGATGTTATGAAAAAACATATAGATGCATATAGATGCATATAGGGCCCATCAACAAGGCTATGGTCACCCTTTAACAATTATTATGTCTAGAAAAGTGAGGAAAGAGGCAAAACCACATGGGGAAAATCCTCCCTCAAGATAGGACAAGGCACAAAATTTGAAATATGTCTTCAACATATCTTCATCTTCACTTTAATGAGCTAAGTCAACTACTTCTGGAAGGACTTGCTGAAGAAATCATGAACTCCATGATCATGTGCTGGAGTGTAGAACCTACAAGAAGGAAGATGAGAGCCTCCTTGTATCTCATCAATTGATGAAGTAGGAGATTTATCTAAATACTTCTTTCTGCTGTCAAAATCTGATCTGCAAACATAATTTGAAATGGAAAAGATATCTGTGCATACTCCTTTCCAAAGAGTACAAAAAATAAGGCAATTTATTTCACACCCAATTCCCTGAATAGCTGCAAAATTGTGATGTGAATCACATGTCAATCTTCCAATCTGATGTAGCACATGTATAGATCTGATATGAGGCTGATAAAACTATGATATATAAGAAATATTAACATATGGAACAACAAGGACAAAGGCTTCAATGGCTCCATGAGGATATAGGGCTAGACTAGGAAAATTATGAGCAACTGGGGAAAACTGATAGGTGTAAAAATATGAATGATGGATGGGCATAAGATCTGAACCATAAGTGTTTAGAACAGATCCAAAAATGTTTAATATCAGTCCATATATGACTAAGGTCATGTATAACCACCCACTGAAAGTTAAGAAAGACTTCAAATCATGTAAGATAAATATCACTGCATAAGAGACCAATGATGAATCAACTAGTGAGCTTGGGATTTGTATAGTCTTTGGACTATTTAGAGGTATGGTAGATGGTATGGATGGTGGTATTATATGTGTATCAACCTAAAAATATGCTTCTAAATCAAAATCCAAAGGATGACATATAAGCATATCAATAGACTCATGGGATTACACTAGTAATGAATCCTCTGTATGAAAGGAGGAAATAAGGAGATGTTCAAAATATTAAAGAAGGATCTGAGTATTGATTCCAAGAACAAAGGAGGATATGATGAAGCACATGAGATCAATTAAGGTAAGTGTTATGACACAAATAAGGCTTGATGTGGCTAATCAAACATCCTAGAAGTCACTGGGTTGCGCACCATCAATGAGAGAGGTATGCAAAAGGTGTGAAGAATCTGGCACATAGATCTCATAATATAAGATAGGAGATTTAGAGAACAATGAATGGGTTATAGGATCATAATCAATATCAGCAGCATCTCCATATGTTACTTCTTTTTCATCATTAGTATCACAAGAAGAAAAATCACCTTCAAGAGACACAGAAAAAGATGACTCTTCAATATTTGCTTCTTCATTGAAGGAGGAAGCATTCGAATGAAAGAGGGCAGCAGCAACATGAACTGTATGAGAAACTTATTCATCATTATCAAATTCATCAAAGAATGTAGAGGCCAAGAAATCTTGAGAAAGATAACAAGAGGATACACTAGGTTCGCTCCATGCTTCATCTTCAATTTCCTGCAAACCAAAAGCTTTGTCCAAAATTTTCCAAAGCTCAAATGGAAATTGAGAAGAATATATAAGATGATATATATTTGGAGACATTCCCAAACACATAATTCCATGATAATTCCATAATCTCTATCACAATTATTTATCCAATTAATCTTCTCTTCATAAGACTCAGGTTCACTCAATGCACCAATGGAGACATCAAAGAGACATTGCCTCTTCAAGTATGCACTCATCTTTGGATTCCAATCAGCATAGTTGAAAGGAGATAGTAGAGGAAATTTTGAATCCATATTTATGTCGTTGATATGCTCTAATATATACTCTCTGCAACCTGCAAAACAAACTAGGAGAAAATCTTGTAAGCTAGACAAGCTCTTCTTCAGAGAGGGATAGGAGACTGGAAGCGCTCCTCAACTATATAGAACTTGATCAACCTTGAATATCTGATAACATGTAGAAATAATAGATCAATTCTATGTTCAATGATGCTAAAAATAAGCACATGAAATAGATCTCGCTACTAAGAATTCTCACAAGCATACATAGGAAAAATAGAGAGAAGAAAAGAGATTGAATCACATGAATGAAGAGATGAATATTGGTGTGTATCCTTCCATTGAATAATGATGAATAATAGTTTACATAAATAGTAAATCCCTCATAGGAAAATCGAATTGTATGGAAACAACTCATAAAGCTCAAAAAGGCTGACTTACCAAAATATAGCAAACCCCCATAGGTGGCTAAAGCACTTACCAAATCTATCAAGGACCTCACAAGTTGGAAAAATCATGTGTGATTTGTCAAGGAGATGGAAAAAACATGCTAATACTAGAAAATGGAGAAAAAATAATGGAGGATGGGTTGGAAACAAAAGCTCCCAGTTTCCTAGTTGACGAGCTTTTATCTTATCCATAGAAAAGCAGGAAAAGCAGAATCTACTATAAAGTCATGCATACTAATTCTGGATGGTCAAAAGGTGGTCAAGATCAACCCATAATTGGAAATAAATCATTCCTAGGATATAGATGGCATGTATTGACTTTAAGGTACAAGTGGATGCCAACTAATTAAGCTAGTGGGTGAATAATTAATCAAATAATGATTAATTATTTTATCCTAAGTTTTGAGTGGGTTTAATATATTCCAACATCTTCTTCTCTGCATCAACTGGAACATGTCATCATCTTCAAGTCTTCTTAGTCTTCAAGTCTTCTTCATATTCAAGTCTTCTTTGTATTCAAGTCATCTTCTTCTTCAAGTCTTCTTCATCACGGGATCTGAATCATAATGACTACTAGCTCATCATTGCTAGATCAGCACTCGATATGGATTGTCATCAAGTCTGGATCATCATCACATCTGGATCACTTGATCTGGATCATCATCGAGTCTATATCATCATCAAAACTAGATCATCACTTGATCATCACTTGATCTGGATCGTAATCAAGTCTGGATCAAATCATCTAGATCACTTGATCTGGATCATCATCAAGTATGGATCATCATATGCTATCTCATAATGGTACTATCTTTATTCTTCTCATCATAGGAAGTTCTACAGAGTCAATCCTGTAGGCCTACCCTTCATGTAGGTCTTCATTAGTGCTTATATCTAACACTTAAGTCAGAATGTCCCACCCAGCTCTTACATCTGACCTCATCTTGTCAGAAAGGCACACCTAGTAGTCACATCTAACCTCATCTTGTCAGAAAGGCCCAACACTCACATCTAACCTCATCTTGTTAGAAAGGCTTAGCACTTATATTCGATCATGTGTAAGCACATCATATCAAAAAGGATCTGCAATTACATCCAACCTCATATTGTCAGAAAGGAACTGCACTTACATCCAACCTCATCTTGTCAGAAAGGCACATCACTCACATCTGACCATGTGTAAACACATTGTGCTAGAATGGCTCAGCACTTATATCCAACCTCATCTTCTCGGAAAGGCTCTGCACTTAGATTCGACCATGTGTAAACACATTGCATCGAAAGGGAATGCACTCACATCTAATCATGAAGGAACTAATCCTATCATTGCATCAGAATGGCCCCTAGTCCTAGACTGAGCTACCTGGTAACTGACTAGGTGCCTCCATTCCTAGAATGGCAGTTGCCATTAAATCTGACCTACTCGTCAGAATGGCCAACACTCACATCTAACATGGGAGGAACCTAATCCTTTATCCATGACATAATGGTTTAGCCCTTACATCTGATCAAGTGGGAACACATCCCTCTATCACATCAGAATGGCTTCTTAGTCCTAGACTGAGTTTTTCTGGTAATTGAACAGGTGCCTCTATTCCCAGAATGGCAGTTGCCCTTACATCTGTCCTACTCGACAGAATGACTAGCACTCATATTTGACATAGAAGGAACCTAAATCCTCTAACCATGACAGAATGGCTCAGCCCTTACATCTGACCATGGAAGGAACCAATCCTCTCACCATGTCAGAATGGCTATTGGTATCATCACTTTCTCTTGGAGGAAACCTCGATCTGGAGAACACCAAGCTTCTCCTTGAAGTACTCAAACTTCAGCCTAGCCAATGGCTTCATCAATACATCAGCTATTTGTTCCTCCGTTGCAACATACTGGAGCTTCATTGCTCCCCTCTACACCATATCCCTGATATAGTGATACTTGATCTCAATATGCTTCGACTTGTCATGGAACACTGGATTCTCTGACAACTCCATGCAACTCTGGTTGTCACAATGTATACAAGTAGCATCTAACTAGAGATCAAATACATCAGATAGTAGCTTCTGTAGCCATACTACCTCACAACTAGCTGAACAAGCTGCCACACACTCTGCTTCAGCTATACTCAGTGCCATATAGGATTGCTTCTTGCTAAATTAAGAGATCACACCTAATCTCATACTGAAGCAACACCCTGAAGTTCTCTTCGTATTGATGGAACTACCTGCCCAATCTGAATCGACATAACCCTCTAGGTTAATCTTCTAACTCGACTCATACTTAAGCCCATAATCAACTGTACCCCTCAGGTACCTTAGAATATGCTTTGCAGCAATCAAGTGAACATTTCTCAGATCTGTCAAGAACCGGCTCAAGGTGTTCACAACAAAGAAAATGTTTGGTCTCGTGTTCGTCAGGTACATCAAGGACCCAATCATCTAATGATACATCGTGGCATTAACCAAATTTGATGAAGCATCACTCAATAGCTTCAGGTTCGATGCCATAGGTGTGGCCATGTCTTTGTAGTCTATCATCCCAAACCTCTTCAGGATCTCTACTGCATACATCACTTGTCCAAGGAAGATTCCATCTGCACTCTACCACACTTCCATGCCCAAGAAATAATGCATCATACCCAAGTTCTTCATTTCGAACTTAGCAGCAAGATTTCTCTTCGTATCAACAATCAACCCATACATACTTGTTACAAACAGATCATCTACATATAGTAGGAGCATCACTGGGTTGCCATCTTCAACCTTGTAGTAAATGTTGGAATCTGCTTTACTTTTGGTAAAGCCCAAACTGGATAGAAAGCTGTCAATCCTATCGTACCAAGTCCTGGGCGCCTATTTCAAACCATACAGGGCTTTCTTCAATCTGCATACATGAGACTCTCTTTCATGTGTCTCAAAACTGAGTGGTTTTTCTACATACACTTCCTCTTCTACTACACCATTCAAGAAAACAAGCTTGACATACATCTGGTGTATCTTTCATTTCATCACTACAGCTAGATCAAGTACTGATATGATGGAAGTATATCTGGCCACAGGTGCAAAGGTTTCTTCATAATATATTCCTTCTTTCTGAGAGAAACCCTGAGCCACAAATATTGCCTTATATTTTTCAATGCTACCGTCTGCAGCATGCTTGATCTTGTAGATCCATTTGGAAGTTACAATTGCCTTCCCTTCTGGTCTTGGGACAACATCCCAAACATCATTCTTCATGATCGATTAGTATTCTTTGATCATACCATCCTTCCATTCTTTCCGTTCTGCCACTTCTTCATAACTGGAAGGTTCTTTATCAATGAAATCACATATTAAAGCTACATACCCGGAGCAGGATCTGGTCCTCTTTCTTTCTCTGTGATTCTCTTCAGGAGCCCTGTATCTTTCTGCACCTTGGATAAGTTCTTGTACCCAAGCATGTTTCCTCTTATGAGGATTCTTCTCCATAGGTGGATCTACAGGTCTTTGTGGTTCTTCAAATTCTCAATCTTCTTCTTGAGTTTCTTCATTCATGGTTGTATCATGAATTCTAGGTGCTTCTGCTTCTTTAGGTTCTTCAGCAGGTCTCTTTCTGAATTTTTTGTAAGCTGTTTCTTCATCAAATGTCACATCCCTACTGATGTCAATCTTCTTGTATCCTGGGAAATATATTCTGTAAGCCTTCAAGCTTTCAGAGTATCCCACAAATATACCCTTCTTTCGTGAAGGATCTAATTTTTTTCACTTGTCTTTTTGAATGTGTATGTATACCAGACAACCAAATATTCTGAGATGGTTGACTTCTGGTTTCTTGCTGGAGAAGACTTCTTCAGGAGTCTTGTTCTCAATTACTCTATGTGGAGTATGGTTCTGTACATACACCGCTGTTTTGGCAACTTCCACCCAAAGATGCATAGGAAGATCTTGATCATGAAGCATAGCTCTTGCAGCTTCCATGATAGTTCTGTTCTTCCATTCCACAATCCCATTCTGGTGTGGATTATAAGGAGTGGACAACTCCCTCTTAATTCCTGATTCTTTACGTAGCTGTTTGAATTCATTTGAAGTGAATTCTCCACCATTATCTAATCGAAAGGTCTTGATCTTCTTTTCAGTGTGATTCTCTATCAAGGCTTTGAATTCCTTGAACTTTTTGAATACTTCGTCTTTATTATTCATGAAGTAAACCCATGTCTTCCTAGAAAAATGATCAATAAAAGAAACATAATATGCATACCCGATTAGTGAGCTTGATGACATAGGACCACATACATTGGAGTGGATGGTTTCCAATATTCCTTTTGCTTTTCTTTCGCTACTTGGAAATGTATTCTTTGTGTTCTTTCCTTTCGCACATCCTTTGTAGACCTTGTCATGTTTTGCTTGTATTTCTGGAAGACCTTCAACAGCTTTGCTTGCGAGAGGTAGTGCTCTGTAATGCACATGTACAAGCCTTCTATGCCAAATTTCACTTGGCTCTACTGTTTCATGGACCAAGGCTTGTTTTGGATGGCCCTTTAATTTGTACAAACCTCCTTCTTGTTCTCCAATCACCACTGCATCATTGATAGTCTTTCCTCTTGGCCACATGATAACTTGACCATCTATGAATGCAACCCTCATTCCTTTTGCATCCAATGCTGATATGGAGAGAAGGTTCTTCTTGAGTCTTGGCACAAACAATACTTCCTTCATTGTCAGAGACTTACCAGAGTCTAGTTTATAGGAAGATTCCCCACTACCTTTTATTGGATATTGGTAGTCATCTCCTAGCTTCACCTTGTGAGGTGATTCATGTTATGAAAGTTTCATAAAGGATTCCTTGAATCCAGTCATATGTTTGGAGGCCCCACTATCAATAATCCAATCATCACTTCCATGAGTAATGTTTCCCATGAGAGTAGATATCAAAACATATTCATCCTCGCTTGAAGAATCTTCACTTTCATATCTGGTTCTTTTAGATGAGAGTTCATCATCCTCTGCAGCATGAGCATGATGTCTTCTCTTGCTTCCCTTCTTGTGAGAGATACTTTTGTTCTTAGGAAAATCTCTAGAAAAGTGTCCTTTTTCATCACATGTATAGCAAATGAACTTAGAACTATCTCTAGGTTTTCTAGAGTTATTCCTGTGATGAGAGTACTTACTTCTGTGATGGTTGGATCTGGGTTTCTTGGATTGTATTGTGAGAGCTTGATCTTCACTTCCCATCTTCTCTTCTCGAGCTGCTATCCGAGATTCTTCTTAAGAACATTCTTCCCATAGTCTGCTGAACTTGACTAACTTCTTTCTAGCACAGATCCCTTGAATGAAGGAGTCCCATGTCCTAGGGAGACCATTCAAGGTGGTCATCAGAATTTCTGCATTCTCCACTTCTTCATCTACTGCTTCCAATTGTTCCTTGATTCGAGAAACCCTTGTGAAGTAAGACTGGATGGTCTCTGCATTCTGGATCTTCACATTCTTCAGTTGATTCCTCAGAGTCATCTTCTGATTTATGTTCTTCCCTTCAAACAATTTGGTTAGGGAATCAAACATAGCATTAGGTGTCTTGAGAGAGGACAACAGAGGGATAAGATGATCCTTGATAGAATCAGCAATGATCCTCTTTTGCATAACCATCTTTTTCTTATGTAAGGCCTTAGCCTCATCTCCCTCTAGAACTGGAACCTCCTCATGGATGTAGGAGTCCAACTCATTTTCTTCCAAGACCAGGGAGATCTTATACTTCCAGGCTCGGAAGTTATCAGCTCCCTCAAGCTTTTCATCAAGCTTGGTACGATGAGGCATCTTAAATTGAGAACCTCAAATGGAAATACAAAATATTTAGATCTTACCAGGTCAAGATGTCGGATATAGATTTGGAGCTGAAATCCTGCAGTACTAGATTAGGAGCATATTAGGGTTTTTCTTTTCGGGAGTTTTGTCCACCCAAATGCCTTGAAATTTATCCCTAACTTTGATTTTGGTGAGGAGATCAATCCAGGCCTGGGCTCATTGAAAAATTCCTCTTCTATGAAAAGCCCTAATTTTCGGTAGTAGTGTCAGGTCCAAAACTGAAAAACCTCAGAATTGGATTCTGCTTCAACAGAAAGATGCACCCTAAGGAGGAGAGTTATTCCACCTTACTTTTGCTGAAAATATGCAGAGGAAGATCCACAAACTAGGAATCCCTAGTTCCCGCAGCTGCACAATGTCTTCTTCTCAAGTTAGCTTTGATACCATGTTAGTTTTTCAACATTAAGCTAGCATTATTATGATCTTTAACTGAGAGAATAACAAGCACATCAATCAAACACAAGAGATAATGAACACAATGTTTTTCCTCAGGGAAACCATAAAGGAGAAAATCCCGTAACTTCCTCAGAGATAGAATCAACACCAAAATAGAAAAGCCCAAAATAGTAAGTGACCTCCCGACAGCAATAACCTTCTTCTTGTCTAGCCCCAGTGTCTTCTCCTTCCTCAACTATGCGCTACACTTGAGTGTGTATGAGTTGTGTACTAAATAGAGACTCCAGCTCTCTATTTATACAAATCCTGGCAAGACTAAAACTTTACTAGGGTCGACCTCTCCTAGGAGAGTCTAATAACCCTAGTGCCCCGGAACTGTGGGGACTTTAACCCTTAGACAATTGGAGGGTTACCCACTATGACTTGACATGACTTGTTTACATTATAGATCCTCCTAATCAGAACATCGAGGCATGACAACATGACTCAATTACCTAATAGATGCATCCCGGAATAAACATTGGGTTACAAGACATAAGATACATAGATGAATACATTCCGAAGTTACAAATACATCAACATAAATGAGCAATTTGTAGGTGCTCATAGTAGGGAAACCTGCTGAATTGAATAGGATAACTTTTCATTCCTCGTGGAAGACCATTAATGCCTTCATGATCACGATGGACATCATGAATATTAGTTTATAATTAATAAATTACATCATAAATAAAATATGTCCACTACAACAAACAACTCACAATAAAAATTAAAATACATAAAAATTCATATACGATGATCCATACGTACCATGATGACGATTTCTATTGTATTGCATATTCCAAAGGTGAGGTGTCATTCTCCGTGGTTTTAATGCAGTCTCCTTCTTCCCATTGAAAATATTTCTTTCAGTTGTTCTATACTTGTGATTATTAGAGAGGAAATTCCTATACTCATCAAACACCTCCTTTCTTAAGCTTTTTGAATGACAAGATTTTATCTTAGGACCACAAACTGGACATGCAAATTTACCCTTTATTTGAAGACCTACAATATTTAGATATGGAATATCTATGTCAAATATATTCAAA
>LPNX010565657.1:164418-188888 GCA_001517045.1 Pseudotsuga menziesii | reverse complement strand
AACAATTTTCATCAATAAAACCTGGAATAATCATCGACAACATTATGTGCTCCCTCTTTATTGACAACCATGAAGGAATGTTATTGTTGATAACAAAAATAGGCCACACCGTGTAAATGGATTTCGTCTGTGCAAATGGATTAACACCATCTGCTGCCAAAGAAATCCTAAGATTGCGTGATTCTTCTTTAAAGTGAGGCCACTTTTCCTCAGTATCTCTAAAAGCAGTACCATCTGCAAGCATTCGGGTAACATCATCTTGACTTCTATTCTTGGCATGGTAATCCATAAATTGCGCTATGTTTTTGCACCTGAATAGTTGTTTCAAACGTGGAATGATGGGAATATAACGAAGAACCTTCTGAGGCACCTTTTTTGTTACTTTATCTGTACGATATCTACTTACATGACATTCCAGACATTCTGTTGCAAATTCATGCTGATTATAATATATAACATGGTCATCGGGGCATGCATGAATTGCTTCATAAGGCATTCCGATCTCTTTCATGATGGAAGATAAATATTGATATGTGTGAGGTAAAATATTTGATGGTGGTAACAAAAATTCTATTATCAAGCTACAAAAAAAAAATTGCTAATGTAATAAATAAATAATATTAATGAACCACGCTTCATTCATACGATGATCAATAATGAGTTAACAATACAATTGTTAGAGGGATAGAAATAAACTTTATCACAATCCTATATATGTGATGGATTATTTTAGATACCTTAGCATCCATGTGATTGCAATGTTTGAAAGACCATTCATAACCTTTAAGTTCATTACCAACAATATAGTAGAGAGAAGATTTGTTTTGGAGCCTTCATAAAGGGGTTCATATGCCTTATCGAGAAGAGGTATATCGTGAACATCATCAAAGTCATCATAATTTTCATTATCAACATCATCGTCATCCATTCTAATGTTAAATGAATCATGGATCAATGTATTTGTACCGTCATCTTCAATTACATCATCGGCATGATCATCTTGTTCAATATGATCATTCACTTTATCTCCATTAAACATACATGCTCCATGATCCTAATCCTGAACTTCTTCTAAAAGTACTTCCTCTGGATGACATGCTATAGGGTGTATTTCCTTTCATATAAATACATGGAAACATCAATAGATATACATTAATATATGAAAAAAAAAATATACAATTACCAAAAAAAAATGATAATATTAATGTTTATAATGCTAAACCTACAAATGGACGATATTCGTTCCCCCCCTCAGCATGTCCATGTTCCTTGTAATGTTTTGTGGATATTGAGATCAATAATCTTCTCCTCTTAAATCCCTTGCATTGAGTACACGGATAATAATATTTTCCATCACCCCTTCATTTCGTTGCATCCCATAGTCTAGCAAGCAATTGTCGGTTGTCTTCGTTTGGATCCGGAATATTTAATCTATTTTACATTATGTCATAAAATTCATTAATGAATATAACCGGTTTTCTTAAAAAATCAAGTTCCATGCATCAACCACGCATCAACATTTTTTCAAACGGAGAGAAGTCAAAGAATAAAAAATTGCTGGCAAACTGTCTATCGATGAAAAAAAAAATTCCCACAACCGCCCGTTGAAGAATAAAACAATTCCTGAAAACGTCCGTTGAGGAACAAATAATTTTCACAAATCGTCCGTTGCTTCTACAACAAACATGTTGAAATGTTTAAAACAATTTATATTTATAATGGACATGTGTCGGATATTTGCCACCTTGAACATAGTTACCGTTGAAATTATGGGACCATAAAATTTAAAATCATGTAAACCTTAATTCTTTTTATAAAAAAACCTATACAACCCATTGGATATCCGACGCTCAGGGGTCGAAGAATTGACATTATTGGGTTCACAGACGTCGAAGATCCGACATGGAAGTGTCGGTTATCTGACACTACAAGGGTCAGAAATCCGACGCCCAATTGTCAGAAATTCGACGACGCTATAAATATTTTGTTATCAGCATTCTTTTGAGTGATTGTTGTCTGACACATCCGCGTGAAATGTCGGATGATGTCACATTCTCCCGTCGGAATTTGGGTTCAAATCCTGTTGTGTAGTAGTGAGGAGTTTTTGTATTTCTTCTTTTACTATATCCTTTAGAGAAGGATTCATCCTCCTCTGTGGCTACCTTATAGGTGACATTCTTGGATCCATATAAATATGGTGAATACAGGTGTCGGGGTGTATACCCTTCATATTGGTGTATTCCCATGCAAATGCTCCAGCTTGTTTCTTAAGAACTTTAAGCAGCTGTGCTTGTTGGTTTTCATTTAAACCCGCGTTTATATGTAAACAAAATTTAGGTACAACCTCACAAGGTATGGTAGATGGTATTGTATGCTATTCAGTTGTGAAGACACAAGGTGTTTCTGTAAACATTGAGAGAGCCATATTTTCTTGAAACTCATCTGCAAAAATATGATCGAGTTAAGCAAAGGACTAAGGGAAATTTGCATAGGTTGTCGATAAAACAAACTGGTTTAATAATTTCTCATTGGGATGCTCCTAAAGTGCTAAGGAAAAATAACTAGGAAGGGAGATATCATCAAAGTCTTCATCCCCAAAAGAACAATTCAACCACCATGAATTTTCAGTTATTGGTTGTGTTGGGGGGTATAAAATAAATCTTTGTGTGGACAACCCATTGGAAATAGTCATCTCTCCATCCCTACATCCTATAAAAGAATTTGCAGTAGCTAACCATGGTCTTCCCAAGATAATAGGATGTCCTTTATGTTGATGTATTTGTAACTTTGGAATGTATTCACTTATATATCTTATCTATTGTACCCCGATGTTTATTCCAGGAAGTATCTATAATGTAATTGAGTCATGTCATGCCCTGATGTTCCGATTGGGAGATTCAATAATGCAAAAAAGTCATGTAAAGTTATTGAGGTTATCCCTCCATTGTAAGTCAGGGAAATAGTCCCCACAATTGTTTCAAGGTTAACCCTCCTTGTTGATTGGAGGGAAAAGTCCCCATAGTTGTGGGGCACTAGGGTTATTAGACTCTCTTAGAGATGCTGACACTAGTAAGTAATTGTTACTTGGGGCTGACATGTTGAAGTGGACATTAATCGAATGAAAGAATATAAATAGAGAGTGAGCCTCTCTATTTATTACACACACACTCACTCACTGGGGCGCATGAGTGAGAGAGAAGAAGCTGGGATCAGAGAAAGAGACAACTACTGCCAAAGATCATCTTTATTTTTTGGGGTTTGACTTTTGCTTTTGGTGTTGTTTCTATCTATGAGGAATTTGAGAGGTTTTATCCTTTATGGTTTCCTTGAGGAAAATTCTTTGTGTCTTTTGTCTCTTGTGTTTATTATAGTGCATGTTATTCTCTCAGTTAAAGATCCTAAGATAATGCTAGCTTAGATAATAAAAATCTAACATGGTATCAGAGCTAACCTGAGAAGAAGACATTATGCAGCTATAGATGCTAGGGCTTCTTACTTTTCGTGTCTCTCTCCAAAATCCATCAGCAAAAGCGTGCTAGGCTGAATCTCCATTGAAGGGTGCATGTTTCTGTCGAAGCAGAATTCGATTCCAAGCATTCTCAGTTTCTATTGCGGGAAATTACGGCTTTTTTTAGAAGAGGAATTTTTGAGTGAGACCAACATAGGATTTTTCTCCTCATCAAAATTGAAGTTTGGAGACCTGGGTTGAGATTTTTGGTTTGGTAAAACTTTGGGAAAGTCAAACCCTAGTTTGACCCCAGGCCGGAAAAACCCTAAATACTAAAATTGATAAGTTTTGGTACATTTGTTATATCTTAGGATTACAGAAGTCTCAGGGGCCGAAACTTTCATAGGTTGAAGATAAATTCCTGATGTACACTGTGTCCAAGTTTTAGACTCATATTCACTATATTATAGGATATATGATTACTCCAAGTTAGGGTTCTAGCCTCTTCCACGATTCATCCCTAAATAGGACACCTGGGGAGAATTGCTATATCTCAGGCTACCAAGGTACAAATGAAATTTATCAAGATTTATAGAAAGGGAACAGACTATAATTTCCTTGGTAGAATTTTCAGACCCTGAAAATGAAACAATGACACGTGGAAGTCCATACAACTTCGCTATGCTAAATAGTCCTAAAATAGGTCACCTTGGGAAAACAACATAAGTCCCAATTGTTGAAACCAATTCTGATGAAATATGTGGTGTTGAAACAAGGACAAATGAGGATACCTTAGTATGAAATGTCAAACATAGAGGAGCCATACTTTTGGATATAACATAGAAATAGTATCAGGAATTTCTATAGAAGAAATTGGTAAATTAGGGCTTCCTATTCCGAGAGCTTCCCTCCACTGTTTTCAGAAAAGGAGTACATTGGATAGATCACCTTGAAGAGGTATATATTTCTATCCAATTAGATCTGAAAGATTCCAATTTCTAAAAATTAGGGTTTCTCTGACAAACCCTAGATCGGCCAACTTCGAAACCAGGACGGACACCTCAAATCGGTAAGATCTAATATTTTGCTATTTTCATTTGAGGTTCTCATTTCAAAGTGATCTGTCACATCAGCTTGATGAAAATATTGGTGAGGCTGACAACTTCCAAGCATGGAAGTATAGGATGTTGTTGGTTGCTTAGGGCAGACCCGGGTTCTTATACTATTTTCCTAACCAACAAAAAGACCCACAGTGTTGACCCTTTCAGCAACAACCTACAAACAAGTTGCAGTCTCACCTGAAATAGCTATGGTGTCACGTCCCCATGCCTCTGACTGGAAAAGAGGACGCGACTACAAATTTCAACCACCCGGGCTAAGTGCCCCATGAACATATGTATGCACTAAATTACGGAAAACAGAATGCTTAGAGGAAATGCATTGAAGTAAAACATGCAATTAATCATCATACACAGTGGAAACCAACAACATTCATACATGCATGCATTCATTTGACATGTTCATCATCTCTATTAACAGAAAATAAGGGTTGCAGAAGTAAAATGAACAAGATCACTTATCTTATGAAGAACTTGATCCGCAACCAGCTACGTCGCTGCAACATTCCACCCAACCATAGGCCAGAGAGCTCCTTAATCTCTCAGCAGCGTTGCCACCCCCGAGCTGGGCATGATTCTCCAAGGAATAAGGGAACTAGTAGGCTTACACGTAGCCAAAGGTATACAATACACAGTCAAGCCAACACCATTTGGTTTATCAGGCCATCTAGGAGTTGGGAAAAGCTTAATGCTAAGCTGGTGAGCCCATTACAGAGCCAAGAACACCTACACCAGAACTAGCTTGACCTTTAAGACACCCACCCACACCCAACACAAGGAATCAGTCCCTTCTCTGCTACACAGTCCCTCAGGCCCTGCATTCCCTTCCAGTGCTATTCAGGGGTGATGGAGAAGAAGGCCAGCCCTCTAGCTCTGTCGGTGTGGTTTCCAGCCACCAGGTTTATCAAGCAAAACTAAGCCCCCATACCTGCTCCCAATACAGTCCGAATACCAACCATTGCACTCAGGCAATTAATTTAGCTGTCACAGATTAAACAGGGAAAGCTAATCTTGAATCGTTCTTGGCCCCATCATGGCCAAAACAATTCCCAACAAATTATAACAGTCCCCCAAATGTACCACAAACATAGCTCATGACATGGGGAAGCAACAGTCCCAAAAGATAAATGTATCAACATACATTACCAGTAACATGGGAAACAGTAGCCCGTTTTGGGCAACGAAGTCACCGGAAGAAATTACACAGACCACGCTGGGAAGGAATTTACAGTCTTCTGACCTGTGCATGAGGAACAACAACATAGAGCCCACAAATCAACCTGTGAGGAAAGGATCCGCCCACACCATCCACAAATACGCAGGAGAAAACCACGTGGGTAAAACCCAGGAAATTCCTGCGCGTGAGAATGAGCAATAATCCCACTCTGGTGTGAGGATGAACAGCAAAATCGTGAGGCCACGAATTGGAGAGTGCATGGGTGTTCAACCCAGGCGTGGAACAAAGAAGAAAATATCTGCGTAGAGGAGAGTGGTAAAAAAAATCACCTGCGTGAGTGATGGCAGTCGTTTTTCCCAGCCATAGTGAAGTCAACCATGGGTGGAGTGTGCGTGGAGGCATGGACTGACAGTCCTGCCACCCCACTCCCAAATACCATAACTACCTCAACCACCAACAACCATTATTAATGAAAGTGGTTGCAATAAAAACAAGGGAAGAGGACACATGGGTATTTTTCTCTCATTGGCCAAGGTTTGACAAATTCCCCCACATCCTTATCCTTGTGAAAATCATGCCCCCTTCTCATTTTTGTTGCCGTGATCGTAGCTGGTCGGGTTCATTTAATTAATTATAGATGCATATTTACATGATGACAAACATAATATATGCTGCATGCCCCGATATACCATCGGTGACAAATTTAAATCCAAAACATAGAATAACCGATCAATGGTGGGGCCTTGGCCTTTAGCTCCACACCATGATCATTACAATATATATACATCATATACATCTAATGCAATGGGGTCAAAACCGGGGCATTACATATGGGGTGCCACAGAATCAGGTTTCTGTAGGTAAAAGAGGGATATTATTGTACCTTTAGCCTTAACAAAATATTAATCATACAACACAAAGCTTCGACAGTTACTTAATTAGCTTCGCAGTTTAGACAAATAGGCAGTTACTTGCTTAACCCTTAACTGGGAATTCATAGCAAAGTTAATACTTAACAATATATCTTACTTATCATTCACCTACTTATCAAATGCATAAAACAAAACAGCACAAACAAAAAGGAACCACCACAACACAAGATGTGCATGGTTCACCCCCAGTGTAGGGGCTACATACACAAAACTGTGTTTTATTCAACTCTTTACAAACAACAGTTTTGATCTGCACACTCAACTGCAGATCCCTGCGCACTCAGCTGCAGGTCTTCTCAATAATCCCAAACTGCGCACTTAGCTACAGAACCTTTCTCCGATCTGCGCACTCAGTTGCAGATCCTTTCTTACAAATCCCTCTGCACACTCAGCTACAGAGATCGTCCATGCACACAGCTGGGACTTAACCTTAAACCTAAAATAGGCCTTATCTTCTTCGCATCAAATTATCATCATACAAGAACCTTCGAAAAAGCTCTTTTCTCCTTTACATAAGTGCCTATTTATACAAGTGCACTATTACAATACCATGTGTTTAAACCATGGGCTTAAAAACCATACATTCAAACCATGGGTTAATTACAAAAAGAGGGGGTTTGACCCAACCCCGACACCCCTAAGACTATTTTGGGTCGCAACTCCACTTACAAGCTTTGCACCAAAACCACGGAGTTGCCAAAATTAAGGACCTTTAAGGTCCTCGCCACAACAGATGTCACTAGTTCTTGAAGGAAATGAATTGGACACCTACATAAGTAGAGAGGTTCTAGTTCTAGAGGGAGATGACGCTAAAATCCTTACACATGAATAAATTGGTCAAGGCCAAGAATATCATTGCTGATTCAATCACGGATCACCTTATACCACAAGTGTATTCCCTAAAGACACCAAAAGAGATGTTTGATTCCTTGACCAAGCTATTTGAAGGGAAGAACATAAATCAGAATATGACTTAGAGAAAATAGTTGAAGAATGTGAAGATCCAGAATGCAGAGACCATACAGTCATATTTTACAAGGGTCTCTCAAATCAAAGAACAACTTGAAGCGGTAGAAGAAGAAGTGGAGAATGCAGAAGTTGTGATAACCACCTTGAATGGCCTCCCAAGATCATGGGATTCATTCATTCGAGGAATTTGTGCCAGAAGGAAGTGATTACTTTCAGCAAACTCTAGGAAGATCACACACAAGAAGAAGGTTGACTCATAATAATAGAAAAGAATATGGGAGCAACTGAAGATCAAGCTCTCACCATTCAAAGAAGATCCCTCAAGCGATGAGAAATATAAAGAACTCAACTCTTAAAGAACCTCTTATCCATCTTATAGCATTTGGATAAGAAATGAAGCTATATGAATGAATAATATGATGAAACTGAAGGCTCAAGAAGGAGTCTACCCATGAAACAAATAAAGATAAGTATTCAATTATCATTTCATGATATTGTTTTTGTTATACATTTGTTTATATTTAGTTGATGTATTATGCATGATAGAATGTTTGCATTAATGATATTATACTACTAATATGCATGTGATGGGTAAGTAGCTCATGGTGCTATACAACTCTCCATTGCTACTTATCTAGAATGAAACCTCTTTTCTGACATATTGGATTAGTGCACAATCTCAATGTTGTCCTGGTAGAGATGGAAGGCATCTAGAAAAGTTTCTGTGAGATATGGATGAATGTTGTATTGGCTAAGATAGTTACATGATCATATATTTAGGCATAAGAATTTTCCATTATGAATATGCATTATGAAATGTTTCTAATCATACAACTGGTGCATTTGACTTGTAGGAAATATCACGTACAATCTCCTACAAGAAAAGAAGGATGAAACTTGTTCCGAAGAACAAGTGACGGCATTTCAAGATTCACTCTAATAATCCAAAATGAAGAATGATTTCTAGGATGCAGCATCAAGACATGAAGGGAAGTATTTAGTATCTTCCATATGGATCTACAAGATCTAGCATGTAGTAGATCACAACATCATGGGATACAAGTCAAGGTTAGTAGCATGAGGCTTCTCACGGAAAGAAGGCATAGACTATGAAGAGACATTGGCATCCAGTGGGAGTTGAGGCACATGACAAGAAGAATCATGTGTGCAAATGAAAGAAGGCCTTGTACAAGCGTAGAAGACACCCATGGGATAACAAATACATGAGGAGCTTGATGAATATCTGAACCTTTGCTACAAGGTTGAAGATGAAAGTCTATAGAGGATGACAAGCTCACAGATGGGTGTGACAAGACTTTTGAAAAAGTTCAAAATAGAGGATCTTGGTATCCAGTGATCCTAGATGGATACATAAAATATTAGTAGCAGAGGAAGCTACTTGCCACTCTGGTACATAATGTTTTAGTGCATATAGTATGAAAGACAGAGGGAGAATGATGCTCTGCTTCAAAGGGAGTGACTACAGAAGATCCCAAGATTCGACATGGTACAACAGGATGGACAACTTACTAATGATTCTAGGTTTTACTGAGAGTAAAGTGGATTCCAATATTTAAGGTTGAAGGTAGAAGACCAGTGATGCTCTTGTTATATGTTGATGACTTGTTCCTGATAGAAAAGAGGAACTCATTAAAGTTACAAGAAGGAGAGTTTTTGTCGAGTTCGAGATGAAAGACTTGGATATGATGCACTACTTTCTAGGCATGGAGGTGTGGTAGAATGCGGATGGAATCTCCCTGGGATAAGGGAAGTATGTAGTAGAGATCCTAAAGAGGTTTAGGATGATGGAATGTAAGGTGATGACCACACATATGGGATCGAACCTGAAGCTATTGAGTGTTGCTTCATCAGAGACGGTTGATGCTACGATGTATTGTCAGATGATTGGTTCCTTGATGTACCTGATGAATACGAGACCAGATATTTTCTCTGCTGTGAACACATTGAGACATGTTCACTTGATGGTTGCAAAGAATGTAGTGAGGTACCTAAAGGGTATAGTTGCATATGGGCTCAAGTATGAGGTGGATCAGAAGATTAACCTGGAAGGTTATGTTGATTCAGATTGGGCAAGAAGTGCCATCGATAGAAAGAGAACTTCAGGGTGCTTCTTTAGTATGGGATTAGGTGTGATCTCTTGGTTTAGCAGGAAACAGTCTTGCATGGCACTGAGTACAGATGAATCAGAGTATGTCATAGCTTGTTCATCTAGTTGTGAGGCAGTATTGCTGAGGAAGCTACTCTCTGATTTATTTGATCTCCATTTGGATGCTACTTGTATATATTGTGTCAACTAGAGTTGTGTGAAGTTGCCTGATAACCCGGTGTTCCATGAAAAGTCAAAGCATATCGAGATAAAATATCACTATATCAGGGATATGGTGTAGAGGGGAGCATTGAAACTCCAGTATGTTGTGATGGACGAACATATAGCTGATGTGTTGACTAAGCCATTAGCTAGAGTGAAATTTGAGTACTTTAGGGAGAAGCTTGGTGTTCTCCAAATCGAGGTTCCCTCCAAAGGGAAGTAATGAGTCCATGAGCCATTCTGACATGGTGAGAGGATTGGTTCCTTCCATGGTTAGAAGTAAGTGTTGATCCATTTTGAGGTGATTGTGGGATGTGTTCCCACATGATCAGATATAAGCATTGAATGTCATTCTCTGAATGGAGGCACCTAGTCAGTTACCAGGAATACTCATCCTAGATCTATGGGCCATTCTAATGTGATTGAGGGATGTGTTCCCACATGATCAGATATAAGCATTGAATGCCATTCTATGAATGGAGGCACCTGGTCAGTTACCAGGAATACTCATCCTAGAGCTGAGGGCCATTCTGATGTGATTGAGGGATGTGTTCTCACATGATTAGATATAAGCATTGAATTCCATTCTCTGAGAGAATGGAGGCACTTGGTCAGTTACCAGGAATCCTCAGCCTAAGGCTGAGAGCCATTCTGATGTGACTGTGGGATTGGTTCCCACATGATCAGATGTAAGTGCAGATACTTTTCATAGATTATAGTAGGCATGTCCTATCATGCTGGTGATTGTAAGTGCTGATCCTTTTCACAGATGGTAGTAGGTGTGTCCTACCATGCTGGTGATTATAAGTGTTGTTCCTTTCCATAGATGATAGTAGGTGTGTCCTATCATGCTAGTGGTTGTAAGTGCCGAGCCTTTCCACATATGATAGTAGGTGTGTCCTATCATGCTGGTGGTTGTGAGTGTTGTGCATTTTCACATATGGTAGCAGGTGTGTCCTACCATGCTGGTGATTGTAAGTGTTGTGCCTTTTCAGAGATGGTAGTAGGTGTGTCCTACCATGTTGGTGATTGTAAGTGCAGTGCCTTTTCATAGGTGATAATAGGTGTGTCCTATCATGCTGGTGAATGTAAGTGCTAGGCCTTTATGACATGGTTCTTGGATGTGTTCCTCCCATGGTCAGATGTGAGTGCTGGGAATGCCTTTCTGACATGGTGTTGTTGGCCTTTAAAGCTATCCTAGGCCAACAAACAGAAAGATAGCCATTGGATTATATATGTAGAGATTGAACCAAAAACTTTCAAAATCAATCAAACTATCCCTACCATTATCCAAAATCTTATAAAGATAAATAATTATTCTACAAATGTAGAAAGAAAAATTTCCAAGGAATTAGTTTCTCTTAACCAAAACAAGTCAAAGAACATGTAGTATGTAGGTATGACCTCAATACCATAGGATAAACCCTTTTAACCTCAATTAAATGCTTGTATCCCATCCACTAGATATAGATAAATCCTTTCTGACAAATAATAAATAAATATATTAACTGAAGACTACTACCTTGGCTTGGTAACCAAATGTCAGCAGCATCATTCACAAGAACTCCTGAAAAATGAAAAGGTCGGCTCGTGATGAGACCTCCTTTCTCCTAATCAATGATTAAGAGCCATCACCCCGGCTTGGTAACTAGATGCGGTAATGTCACTTCAACAGAGCTTATGATCATGACGGGTCGGCTCGTGATGAGACCTCCCGTTCTTCAGTTAACCCCTTATCTTTTATTAATGTTATGTACAATGAATAATATTAAGATTATTGTTAATCTCAAGAGAGATTACTTAGTGGATGGGGAAGCAGATCCAAATGGCCCACTAAATAGGAAAGGATGGTGTAAAAAGTCTAAAGATAATTTATGATTCCTAACTTACTTCAATTTAAGGAAAATGATTCCTTTGAAAAGAAACTCATCTACATTATAGCATCATTTTGAAAGATAAAGATCCTAGATAATAGCTGAGTAACTCAATTAATCCTTCAATATGATCCATAATAATTTTTTCAAAGCCAAGGATGATCTTGCTACGGTTAGAATCTTGACAAAAGAAGAGTGTCTTTATAATGATGTCCCTTTAACAGAAAATGATTTCGATCAAATACTTGATAGAAATACATGGTTTTGATCATCATACGCTAAAATTAGTTTACCCCTTTTTGGAAAACAAGCAAACCATTCAAAAGAAAATCTTATCAACTTGCAAAATAAAACCAGTCAAAGTAAGAAATCTAAAATGGATGTATGCAAATGTAAAAATAAAAACTAAGCCCTGAATAGATTAACACCTTAAGTGGAGAAACATGAAATAGTTATATCACAAATGACAAAAGAGAATTAATTTCTACAAGATGAAATATATGTTTCTCTAAAATTTGCGACATAAGGATCTGTTAAAAATAATCAATATGTTTTAATAAGTTAGGCCGCTCTTATTGATAAGCAAAAGAAAACACACCAAAAATAAACAAATTGAAACTAACTGAAAAGATTTTGGTATTGATTCGCGCAACATTATTTGTTTTCTTAAAAGTTCTTTCTTATGATCATAAGAATGTATAAAAAAATTTCCCAATTAAGTCGAAAAAGTAAAAGATATATGACTTAACAAGAAAATTTTAAATAAATATAATTATAAGCAAGAGAGTCAAAGGTAAAAAAAACATCCCTGAATGTATCAATAGGTGTCACCTCTTCATAACTGCATTTATTCAAACAAGAAAGGGTAAAAATGAAGAAAAATTAATCAAAACCTAAGCCTAACTATGTACAAAAGAATGCAATTGTACAATGAAAATCAAGTAAAATGAAATAGCCAATAAAGCCATCACAGCATCTCTAATCCAGTAAAAATGACATGTTTTCCTAATAGTAACTAGAAATGATATGTCAATAAGAAAAAAACTAAAAAGAAGTTTATCATCCTTACCATTTGAAACATATAATGATAAGACAAATTTACCAGTTTTTGGAAACCCTTTGAGATAAGAATTTTCGAGCCACTCCGCAATCCTGTCATAAAACTTAAAATGCAAAGTATGATCTACCAACATGAAATCCATAGGTGGAAAATATATCTTAGGTGAATCAATTTCAAGAATCAAATAACTAGCATTAGTCACATTAACAATTGGAAGAATTGGTTTCAGATACAAAGTAGGATCATGAAATGATGTAATAGGTGAGTGAATCGGTGATGACCTAATATCGAAAGAAGTAATCTTGTTAAGAGGATCTGAAACTAAAGATGAATCAATTAAAAGAGATGTAAGTCTTTGGTGATCACAAGTTATAGGAAACTCTTCAGCAAATATTTTATTATCACCAATCAAATTATATCTCTCATATAAGTAATTTTGATGAGAACAAACATTTTTAGTTTCAACAAAAGTTTGTGTTTTATTCTCATCAAATATCAGTTGACTATAACCATCTTGTAATAAACCTTCTTTCTCTTTAAAACATTGTATCGAATGATGATTTAATAATGGAATATGTTCCAATCCCTCAAACTCATGCGTAATAAGTGAATCATCAATGTTAGATATTTCATAAAAATGTGATTTTGAAGTCACATAGTTAGGTAATTCAGATGGAATCTTACGCATATCAAAATCAGAAAATAAATCAGGATAAATAGAAAAATAAGAATTAGAAGTGAGGAAATTAAAAGAGTCTCTCAATTTAGAAAGATCATTAATATTTCCAAAAGATTTCTCTTTTATTACCTGATTATTTTCAATATAATTTGGTGATGTACCTTTAAGGATTCCATATGAAATTGATTTGAGATCAAGATTAATTGATGATCCTTCATGTAAATCAAAACTTTTATCGATCTTTGCTTGATAAAGATTAATCTCTTTTCATGAACAACATTTAGTTGACTGACTAAGATTCATGTCATCTTCTTTATCTTTTTCTATTGAATTTCTAGAACACATAAAATTATCATTAACATATTTGTGTTCTTTGATAATTGAATCGAAAGAAGAATTAGTACAAAAATCAGAAAATGGTGAACATATAGTTTGATTTATAATTAACTCATCTTGATCTATTTTTGTAACAAAAGAATCTGAATATTGTCGTTCATTAACATAATCAACTTCTATATCTATACAAATAAATTCATCATGAATAAGTTCTTTTCCATTTGATTTCTTAATATATATAGGTTCAATATTTTGGATAAAAGAAGTATGCCTTTCTCCTTTGAGAAGAGAATAAGCATCGGAAGGAGTTGGTACTTCTTCTACTTCGATCTTATTACCTTGGGGTTGGGTAGAACTTATGGAAGTATCTGAATCAATGATAGAGGAAGAAGTTTCTAGAAGGGTTGGTAAATGATTTGTTGAAACATCATTTTGACAAATGTCTTGCTTTTGTTGAATAAGAGGAACTTGAGAGTTGAAAACAATATTTAAAAGATCAGATTCAGAAGGTAAATCGGTAATATGAAATTTGCAAAGGATATGAGAAAGCCTTAGTGAAAAGTCTTTTGAAGATTCACCTTTCTTCATTCGAAGAGCCTGCAATTCACTACATATTTTATTAGAATCATAATCCTTAAAAGTATCCAAAAATTCATGTGCAAATTGAAACCATGTAAAAAAGAAATTAGGTGGAAATGTTTCCAACTAGCATTTGATTCGTCCTTTGAGATTAAGAGAAAATAACCTGCAAGTAGCACTAAGATCAATAATCTTATGTTTATTACATTTAGACAAAAGATTCTTGAGGTGTTTCCTTGCAGATATATCGCCTTTAGCATCAAATTCAAGTTTTGACAAGAGGTTAACTGTCTCATTGGGAATATCAATTAATGTAAAACTAAAAACTGATTCCCAAACAGGAATTTGGGCATGAGCCATGATTGATAAATAATCAATATTAATTCACTCTTAAAGTGGTTAGCTTGTCATATAACCAGCCCTTAAGCACACATGTCTATGACGAAGAAGAATAAAAAAATATAAAAGCTGAAAAATCAAAGAGCAAGAGGATAAATGGTTATTAAAAATAATAGAAAAATAAAACCACTTGTTTTACCTCAGGCCCTCTTTCTAGCGCCATTTGTTGGCCTTTAAAGCTGTCCTAGGCCAACAAATAGAAAGACAACCCACACACTCGACTTACTGCAATATTTTGTGTGTTTGGTGTGACTATCTCTCACAGGATAGAGGCCCTACTACTTGTGAAATGTGCTCTCAAAGTAGAGAGTCTCTTGAGGTGTAGTTGGGAAGTTTTACTTATCAAAAGGTCTAATCTAAATGACTCACTAATGCTAACAAATACCTTAATCTAAGAACATAAAAATAATAGTAGCTCCTAATCCTGCTCTGTAATGACCTAAGATGCAATTTAACTATCCCAAACTAGGAGCTTGAATTAATGCTCTGATAACAAGTTCTGTTAAAAGAAATGATCTGTAATCATGTAATGTTAGGAAAGCCTACTACCACTAGGAACAGATCTAAATCAACTTACAATAAAAACAACATTTTACCATAAATTAATTTAAATATGAAATAAAACTTGTAATCAAAATAAATTTGACACAGTATTGAAGCATGACAAATATACTCAGGCACTAACGTATAAATGAAACAAAGGCAATTCACACAGTTAGTACTTCATATAAAACAATCTTTTAATTAGCTAATGAAAAGATTAATGAAGAAACTCATTTACTTTACCATATATCAATGGATCATTCACACTTCAACACTATATCCTTTGTTCAGAATCCATTAAAGAAAAACTTTCACATATAATATAAAGATACATACATATGAAAAGGAAATTCAACACAGGAAAAACAACATCAAGACAACATGATATAACTGATAGACTTAACTAATGTCTCCATAAATTCTGCAAAATCTAGTAGTCTTTAGAAATAGTTCCAAATGAACAAAAGCATACAAAATAATATAAAGTACTGTAATGTATTTGTTCTTCGCAAATTCTAGGATTCCAACCCGTTGCTTCAGTTTTGAAGTTGCTTATAAAGGAAACTAAAAGACTACAACTGATTAACTAGAAATCCTATTCCTCAGGAAAGATCCAAATATTATCCAAATATGGTTCAACCATGACTAGGATCATAGGCATGCTATTACAAAACCATCCAGAGAGAAAGATACGCCAAGAAGGATAACTTACTGGAGAAAATACAGCATTATATTCTCCAGATCACGATAATGCCATATTGAATAATACCGGCTAATAGAGGCTTAAAAATAGGAACACATCAATCACTAAGCATCAATCGGTTGTAAATCCTGAAACATTCTCCATGAAATAGCCACGCACAGTAAAAAAGACACGAATGTAGGCCAGCATCCAACTCTATCCCAACAGCTCCACTGACACCTATTTGAAATTATTTGTGTTCAAAATGCTCAGAAGGGTGTTGCTTGCCAACAGGTGTTGGATGTGTTCCTCTCATGGTCAGATGTAAGTGCTGGGTGGGCCATTCTGACTTAGATTCAAATATAAGCGCTGAAGAGGACCTACATGGAGGCTAGGCCTACAACCAACATGAAAAAGGGCTGGCTCTGTAGAACTTCCTATGATGAGAAGAATCGAGAGATAGCACCAGTGATGATGACCCAGTGATGATCTAGATCCAGTGATGATCCAGATCCAGTGATGATGATCCAGCAGTGATGATCCAGATCCAATGATGATCCAAATCCAGTGATGATGATCCAGCAGTGATGATCCATATCCAATAATGAAGATGACTTGAAGATGAAGATGACTTGAATATGAAGATGACAAGAACTCAATGATGATCCAGTGGATACAGAGAAGAAGACCTGTGTTGATAAATTGTGTCAAGAGAATACCTTCCTAGTTAAGAGGGAGTGTTGATGTATTTGTAAGTTTTGAATGTATTCACTTGTATATCTTATGCATTGTACCCTAATGTTTATTCCAGGAAGTATCTATAATGTAATTGAGTCATGTCATGCCCCAATGTTCCAATCGGTAGATTCAATAATGTAAACAAGTCATGTAAAGTCATTGATGTTAACCCTCCATTGTAAGTCAAGGAAATAGTCCCCACAATTCTGTCAAGGTTAACCCTTCTTGTTGATCAGAGGGAAAAGTCCCCACAGTTGCGGGGCACTAGGGTTATTAGACTCTACTAAAGATGTAACCCTAGTATGTAATTGTTAATTGGGGCCGACATGTTGAATTTTACATTAAGTGAATGAAATAATATAAATAGAGAGTGAGCCTCTCTATTTATTACACACACACTCACTCACTGGGGTGCATGAGCGAGAGAGAAGAAGTTGGGATCAAAGAAAGAGACAATTGCTGTTAGAGATCATCTTTATGTTTTCGGGTCTTACTCATTAGAGGAAATTTGAGGTCTAAAATGGGACTCCTAAGGAAAATAATAAAATAATAGTTAAAATACTAAAATAATAGTTAAAATAATAAAATAATAGTTATTAATTTTGGAGGAAGAAAGAAAAAAACTACTCTTTTTGTTCGTATTTTCGACATATCTCCCTGTGTTTTTACTCAAATTCCGAGTGGGAGAGCTCGTTGGATGCAGAATTTGAATCTACATCCAACGAGTACCCACACTACATACTTTTGATAGACCCCGCTGCCCCAAAAACAAGAAATACGTGAAAAATATAATGATGACATCATCCTCACATTTTTCAGGTATTTCTTGTTTTTGGGGTAGTGGGGTCTATAAAAAGTATGTAGTGTGGGTACTCGTTGGATGCGGAATCAAATTCCACATCCAATGAGCTCTCCTCCTTGCAATTTGAGTAAAAACAACGGGAGATATATCAAAAATATGAACAAAAAAAGTTGTTTTCTTTTATGACAAATATGTCAATTCAACCATTATGGTTGACTCATTTTATTGAAATTCTATTGGTTCTTGAATTCCAACTCAAAATTTTTATTGTTGGTGCATTTTCTTATAAGGCCCATTTTAGACACCAAATTTCCTCTAATGTTTGCTTTTGGTGCTGATTCTATCTCTAAGGAAATTGCGGGGTTTTCTCCTTTATGGTTTCCCCAAGGAAAATTCTATGTGTCTCTTGTCTCTTGTGTTTATTGTTGTGCATGTTATTATCTCAGTTAAAGATCCTAAGATAATGCTAGCTTAGATAATACAAATCTAACACATTAGAAGGATTCTTTTATTCTACGACCATAAATTCAACAGGGTATTCCCTTGAGGCTACAGATACAGCAATGTCATCCAAGACTCCAGTGGGTTTTACCGTAGTGCGGTCTGCTAGTTCTAGGATGGAAGGAGTAGGTCGGAGAAATTGTCTTAACTGTAAAAATTCTAAAACTGCGGTGGTCTTCATGTTAATAGCGGATCCCAAATCGATTAATGTATTCTCTATGGCAGTGTTGTTTATAATTACAGTCACTACTGGGGTTCCTGGATTTGTATATTTTGCAATCTGGGAATGACCTGTCATACATTCAGACATTTCTCCTATAACATGAATTGTAAGAGGGTCCTTTTGTTTCTTTCCTAGGCATTTAGTACTATAGATCAATATATCTTTAATATCTTGCAATAGAGGTATTTTAATACAGATGTTCTTTAATTCATTCAAAATGTTATACTCCGGATGAACTACATGTTTTTCTATTACTAGTCTCTCTGGAAATGGAGGAATTCTGTGCTCCTGAATAGTTTCTTGCAGAGGATGGGTGTGTACTGGAACCTTTGGAATTTTCACATCCTCCAAAATAGCATCATTCATGGGTTCACTTGAATCTTATTCTTCTTCATTTGGTTCCTGAATGATGATTGATGACTTGGGTTTATTATTCACAACTCTTCCCGATTGTAATTGAATTTCATGTACAGGTACAGATGGAATGTTGATCAATCAAAAGTAGATAAAATATCTTAGATATTGGTCTTTGAAGGATGTGCTTCCTAGGACAAGGTTAAATAATTGGGTCTACCATTAACTTTGGAAAAAAAAATCCCTCTCTCTGGATAGAAATTATCAGTAAGATTAAAGAAAAGATCATTTCACGGGGAGGACATTGGCTAACCAAGGCAGGAAAGGTCACTCCGATTAAGTCAGTACTCTCATCTCTTTCTATATATCAATCCTCTTTACTTCTGGCACCAAAATCTATTATGAATCATATTTCTAAATTACTTAGAGACTTCTTATGGGGAGGTGGGAAAGGAAACCAACACCGTATGCATGTGGTTAATTGGGAAACAATAAAAGCACCACTTCTTGAAGGAGGATTACAATTCAGAGATCCAGAAATGTCCAACATAGCAATGGGAGGAAAAATATTATGGCAGTTGTTTTCTAACAAAAAAACCCCAGTTAGTCAGTTGTTATGGAAAAAATACCTTCACGACAGATCATTAAGGAATATTCAAATTATCTGGAACTCATGTAGGAAAGTTCTTGATTTCTTTGTACAACATCTTTATCGCATTCTAGGAAATGGCCAAAATACTTTTCTGTGGGTCGATAGAATTAATGGAAATGATCCACTTCTTGTTGATGATGCTATTGCTGAGATTTAGAATTGGTTAACAAATAAAGGAATCCATAGATTAGCTGATATTGCTTCATGGGATGCCAAAGGAAATTGGATTGATTGGTCTCTTCCTCTCATGACAGAGAGTGATCTTCCCAATTTCTCTGACCATAAAAATTTGTTACTAACCAGGATGAATGGAAAGATTCCTATCCATCGATTTTGCAGAGACTCATGGGGATGGGGATCATTTGGTGTTTATACTGATGCTTCTGATTTTTCTCATCTCTAGATTTTAGCGCATGCCAGTGTAGGGGATTCCTTTGGCTCCCACTCTCTAGAAGCTAGTGTGGAGTTTTCCCAACATTCCAAAGATTTTTTTTTTCACTTGGATTGTAATTCATAATAAACTTTCTAACAGGTGAAAATTTGTGAAAAAAAGGTTTTTATCCAGACCATTTAGATGTTGCTATGTTTTCAAGCTGCTGATTCTTCAGCACACATTTTAGATGAGTGTGTCTTTGCTTAAAAGGTCTAAGCTTTTGTTCTGCATGGGATTCCATTCTCTTTTTTCCCTCTAAATGTTGAACCGGTCACTCTTTTTAAAAACTAGCAATCAAGATATCATGGTGCTATTTCTTCCAATCATGCTTGGAGAAAAATATGGCAAGCTATACCAAAATTTATCTGCTGGAAATTATGGCTGGCTCAAAATGATATGATATTTAATGGAAAAATCCCAAAACCTGAAATTGTAGCATCTAAAGCTAAGGCATTTCTATTAGAAGCAGTAGGAAACCTTCAAATAGTTGGAAATAATTAAGAAGCTGAACAGAATTGGCTTGGTTCGAATTAAGTGGATAAAATTCAGATGAGTTTAAGTAAACCTATTATCAAACCTTTTTGGCAGGTTAGGATCTCAGATCATTAGCCTCAGTTCGATTTTTCCCTTCTCCTTCTTCATTTATAACTTCATCATGATCTTCATTTTCTCCCCGTATCTCCATATAAGCTGGATTCTTAACGTAAATATATTTAGGAGGCTCCTTTCGAGGTGATAATGGGGTGTCCCAACATTATTTTTTGGAAGAGATATTCCTCTTATCAACCGTGTTTTTATTGAATCCTAGAGGGATAGTAGGTCCTACTGTAGAAGTTTCAATTTGTGAGATGACTGGATCTACTGAGGTTCTAAAGAGAGATTTTAATTGAGCAGGATCAACAAAGTAAATGAAATTTGGATCTCCTACTAGTGAAAAAGTTGTGTTAATTGGATTCAAAAATAGTGGAGGGCTAGAGGTTTCTAATGGTTGATCCACTTGAACTTCCTCAGGAACAGGGTCCTTAGGACCTTCTTCCAAGGTTCCTTCTCCTTATTTGCATTCTCCAGTAAGATCTTCTAAGATAGACTCCTTAGGTTTCAGGGTATAACTACTTCCTGTAGGAGTCTTTCGATACATTTTTGGTGAGTAAGTAGTTGGGGAATTACATCCCCTATGGTAGTTAGTAGGGACTTCAATAAATTTTTCGGTCTTAACAAATCTACCCTAAGGGTCTCTAATTCTACTCATGAAATAATTTTAAACTAAATAAAACTTATGCTACTACTATTGTTGGATTTGGGGGTGCCTGTTATAATAGATGTGTAGGTTCTTACCTCTTGTCTTACCGCTCCCTCGCTACCAACCTATTACTAAACTTGAACCAGGAGGATCCAAGAAGGCAAATTTTTTGAAGTCCTCCAATCTCAGTAAAACCAGCACCATATCGAAGGGCTCATCGAGACAATTCCAACGGCATTCGTTTCACCTCAAATGGACTCTGTATGAGAAAGTTATCACGTTCTGTTCAATAAGGTCAACAGGAAAATTTGGCAAAAAGAGGTACCACATGGCATCACTGACAGGGTGACACGTGGAATCCGTACTGTACAAACATGATGACATGGCATGGTGATGTGGCATGTTGACATGGCATAATAATGTGTCATGATGATGTGGCATGTTGACATGGCATGATGATGTGGCATGATGACATGGCATGGTGATGTGGCATGATGACATGGCATGGTGATGTGGCATGGTGACATGGCATGATGAAGTGGCATGATGACTAGCATGCATGCATTTGTGATTGAAATGATTTTTAGGACATTCATGCATTTACTCATGAGAAATTGTAAAATGATTAATATTTGAAGTGAGTGGAAAAATTACTCACATATTACTCATTTATTTTATTCCTTGAGTTGTTATGAAGTTAATGCATGGTTGTAACCAAAAACAAACATGCCATATTTGTAAAGAATTTGTAACAAGTTGGTTTATTATTTAATAAAAATCCCAACCATATGAAAACCAACTTGGGGAAGTTGTAACCAAGGCCAAGATAGGCAAATTAGTTGCAACCAAAGGAAGCCATGAGAGTCATGTGAAGAAGGGAAAAACAACCTATATAAAACCATTCATTTTCCATTTCCCACTCATGCTTTGTAGTGGAGACTTTGTAGCTAAAGGAGATAAGGGAGATTGCGTAGCTCTGCAGGAGGAAGGTACGAGTGTTTATACTCATTTTACACCGTCTTCAGGCTTCGGAGTTGCTGGAAGCAGTCTTGTTGTGTTTTGGGCAGCGGTTCTCTTCCTGAACATTGTCACCAAGGTATCATTGTATCATTGCCATGTATTTTTCCTTATGTTGAGATTATAGATTGGCCCTCCTATTGAGAATCAGGCCCGGAGACGTAGTCCATCTTGGACGAACTCCGTTATCAACTTGTTGTCTTTATGTGCGTGTTGTCTATGCTATTTGGTTCTCTTCTGATGGATTTGTGAGCTTCGTTCATGCCCTTTATGCAATTCATGTTAACATCATAGAGTAGCAAAGATCTTGTTTTTGGATCATGTGGTATCAGAGCAGGACTATTTGACGTTGGATTGTGAGTGTGGATGCTCACGAGGGCTAAACTGCAAGCTGGTGAGGGTACATTAGAGCCTTACAATTCCAAGATCGGACGTGCACACTGAAGGAAGAAGATGGATGCCAATGATGCTCGCACCGAGATGGAGGCAAACTTTCACAAGGTCTTCTACATGATGGCCGACAAGGTAGACAAGTTGTTTACAGACTATGAAAAATGCATGGCAAAAGAAAGAAAAGGAAGTGAAGTAAAGAAGGAAGACAAAGAAGTGAAGGACGAAGGAAACGCTTTAGTTAACCAAGGAGGAGGTGGCAAAGAGCCTCCTGAGCCTCCCTCTTCACCTTCAGCTTCAAGCACAATTTCAAGTGCTTCTTCCTCATCTCATTCTCAACATTCCAAGGTTCCTCACAAAGAGCCTCGAAAGAAGCCCTTGTTGAAGCTCGATGTGAAGTTTGATTTGCCCATGTTCAATGGGGAATCGAATGCAGAGAAGTTGAACAATTGGATAAGGAAAATTGAGGTCTATTGCCAAGTCCAGCAGATCAAAGAAGAAGATGTGAAGATTCAGTTGGCTTCACTTTGGCTGATAGGCACCGCACTTGTATGGTGGGAAAGCAAGCTTCAGCAAGGTATCACACAAATGGGTAATCTTCTCTCATCGTGGTCTGCTTTCATTTCTGCTTTACGTAAGGAATTTTATCCATTGGGTTATGTCCAAAAAGCTATGATGGATTGGAAAAGTTTTAAACAAGGAAAGGGCCAGAGTGTTCAGAATTTTACTGAAGAATTTAGAAAGAAAGCTCTAGAGTTGAATATTTCTTTAGATTCTCCTGACACTCTTTTGAAGTATATTGGTTCTCTTCATCATTATCTACACCATACTTTTCTGTTGTTGAATCCTACTAGTGTGGATGAAGCAAGTGTTCAGGCTACTCATCTTGAGAGAAGGGGGAATCATTTGCAAGAAGACCATCAGAAGGAGCCTTTCAAGCACAACAACAACCACAAATTCAAGAAAAAAGACAAGAGCAAGAAGATAGCTACTACCAAGAAGGAAGGAGGAAAGCTCCATTGCAACCATTGCGACATTGATGGGCATGATGAAGAAATTTGTTGGAAGTTGCATCCTGAATAGAGGCCCTTATGGAAGCAAAAAGAATAAAAGGAACGTTGTAACAGCACAACAAGATTTGGGTTCCGGCTCAGGTGACGAAACCATGATTACAGCAGTGGGAATGCAAGGTAACAAAACTCCTCATACTGGTTCAAGTTCTACTCATGTTTCTAAAGAAAATGATAAAAGAAGAAGTGAGTTATTTCACATCAGAGTTGTGTCTAAGCATACAAATATTGAAACATTATTTGATCCGGGTTCTCAAGTAAATTTGATCTCAGAATTAGTTGTTAAGAAGTTGGGCAGACAGACTAAACCTCACCCCAAGCCTTATCCTCTTGGATGGGTATGTGATAATGCTAAGCTACAGGTGACTAAGCAATGTAGGTTAAGGTTTGCTATTTCTTCAAAGTTGATCGATGAGGTGGACTTAGATGTTGTTCCTCTTGACATCTGCGGTATCGTATTGGGAAGCCCATACTTGTATGATCGAAAATCAGTATTCTTCTGTCATGAGAACAAGTACCATCTCACCAAAAATGGGGTGGAGTACATTGTGAGAGCTCACAGTATGAAGGCTAACACCTCTCTTGTTAGTGCAAGACAGATGAAGAGACTCATCAACACTAATAAGAGATACATGCTCATGGTTGTGAGAGAAAAAGATGCTGAAGCATCCGATGCTTTTAAAGGTTGTGATCCTTCTCATAAAAAGGCTATGATTGATGTTGTGGCTAACTATGATGAAATATTTCAGGAACCTACAGGTTTGCCTCCCAAAAGGGAGGTTTAGCATGAGACTCATCTCCAGCAGGATGTCCCTCTTCCTAATGTGGGCATGTACAGGTTGTCCGCAGTTACCAAGTACAAAAAGGGTAATAGTAACAAAGTGGCAGATATGCTTTCTAGACCTCCTATTGTTGCATCTATTAT